>JAGIQG010000033.1:18887343-19027343 GCA_024679065.1 Sphyrna mokarran | reverse complement strand
AGCCCTATACTCTACACATTTATTATTCCTGCCAAAGTGCATTACCTCACACTTGTCCACATTAAACTCCATTTGCCACCTCTCGGCCCAGCTCTGCAACTTGTCCAAGTCTCTCTGCAAACTAGAACACCCCTCTTCACTATCTACCACTCCACCGACTTAGTGTCATCTGCAAATTTACTAATCCATCCTTCAATACCCTCA
Source organism: Sphyrna mokarran (assembly GCA_024679065.1). Lineage (NCBI taxonomy): Eukaryota > Metazoa > Chordata > Chondrichthyes > Carcharhiniformes > Carcharhinidae > Sphyrna > Sphyrna mokarran. Next base: position 19,027,139 of record JAGIQG010000033.1, on the reverse strand, counting down.
TCCAGATCATTTATAAAAATTACAAACAGCAGGGGCCCCAAAACAGACCCCTGAGGTACACCACTTGTCACCGAACTCCACGATGAATATCTACCATCAACCACCACCCTCTGTCTTCTATCTGCTAGCCAATTCCTAATCCAATTAGCTAAATCACCCTCTATCCCCTACATCTGCATTTTCTGCAGAAGTCTTCCATGGGCCACCTTATCAAACGCCTTACTAAAGTCTATATATACCACATCAACCGCCTTACCCCCATCCACCTCCTTAGTCACTTTTTCAAAAAACGCAATGAGGTTAGTAAGGCACGACCTACCCTTCACAAAACCATGCTGACTATCTCCAATCAATTCATTACTCTCTAAATAACTATAAATCCTATCCCTAATTATTCTCTCCAATAATTTGCCCACAACAGAAGTAAGACTCACTGGCCTATAATTCCCTGGAAGGTCTCTCTTCCCCTTCTTGAACAACGGGACCACATTCGCTATCCTCCATCCTCCGGAACCACACCCGTAACCAACGACGACCTGAAGATCAGAGCCAGAGGCTCTGTAATCTCCTCTCTTGCCTCCCAGAGAATCCGAGGGTAAATCCCGTCCGGCCCAGGGGACTTATCCAACTTCAAACCCTCGAGAATATCTAGCACATCCTCCTTATCTACTTCGATACTTTCCAGTTTGCTACCCTGTACCTCAGTGTTCTCCACAACTACATTTACATCACCCTGCGTGAATACCGAAGAGACGGAAAAGAAAAGCTGCTGGAGCTGTATTGCTGATGAAAGATAATAATGAAATGCTATTGAGAAGAGATATTAGCATCGATGATGTGGAATCTGTATGAGTCGAGTTAAGAAACAACAAGTTTGGGGCTGGTATACAGACCACTGAACTGTAGTGGTAATATTGAGGAAAGCTTTGGACAGGAAACCAGAGATATATGTTGAAGGAACATCTGTGATGTATACAGGTTGGGAGAATCATGTTAGTCACAGTACAGTAGAAGAGGAATTTCTGGAGTGCATAGTTTTCTGGAGTAATACATTGAGGAACCAACATATTGGACTGGGTGTTGTACAATGGGAAAGGATTAGTTGGCAATTAGTTGTGAGAGAACCCTTGGGGACGAGTGACCATAATATGGTAGAATATTTTGTCAAGGTGGATAACCATGCAGTTGAGACCAGGGGTTCTGAATCACAATAATGATAGAACATAGAACATAGAACATTACAGCGCAGAACAGGCCCTTCGGCCTTCGATGTTGCACCAACCAATTAGGAAAAAGCAATGACCCTCTAACCTAAACCATTCCCTTTTCGTCCATAAACTTATCTACTAACCTCTTAAACGCCACCAAACTTGGCGCATCTACAACTGCAGCAGGCAGGGCATTCCATACCCTTACCACCCTCTGGGTAAAGAACCTACCTCTGACATCCGTCCTATAACTACCACCCCTTAATTTAAAGCTATGTCCCCTCGTGCTAGCTTTCTCCATCCTAGGAAAAAGGCTATCACTGTCCACCCTATCTAAACCTCTAATCATCTTATATGTTTCGATAAGGTCTCCTCTTAGCCGCCTCCTTTCTAATGAAAACAACCTCAAATCCCTCAGCCTCTCCTCATAAGACCTGCCCTCCATACCAGGCAACATCCTGGTAAACCTCCTCTGTACCCTCTCCAATGCCTCCACATCTTTCTTATAATGTGGGGACCAGAACTGCACACAATACTCCAAGTGCGGCCGCACTAGAGTTTTGTACAGTTGCAACATGACGTTGCGGCTCCGAAATTCAATCCCCCTACCAATAAAAGCTAAGACTCCATATGCCTTCTTAACAACCTTATCGACTTGATTGCCAACTTTCAGGGATCTATTAACATATACACCAAGATCCCTCTGATCATCAACACTATTGAGAGTCCTACCATTAGCCCTATACTCTACACATTTGTTATTCCTGCCAAAGTGAATTACCTCACACTTTTCACATTAAACTCCATTTGCCACCTCTCGGCCCAGCTCTGCAACTTGTCCAAGTCTCTCTGCAAACTATAACACCCCTCTTCACTACCTACCACTCCACTGACTTTAGTGTCATCCGCAAATTTACTAATCCATCCTTTAATACCCTCATCCAGATCATTTATAAAAATTACAAACAGCAGGGGCCCCAAAACAGATCCCTGAGGTACTGCACTTGTAACCGAACTCCACGATGAATATCTTCCATCAACCACTACTCTCTGTCTTCTATCTGCTAGCCAATTCCTAATCCAATTAGCTAAATCACAATCAATCCCATACAAAGAACAAAGAACAACACAGCACGGGAAACAGGCCCTTCGGCCCAACGAGCCCGCGCCGCCGTCCTAACGTCTTAATGACATATAGAGACCAATATAGGGACAATTTGTTACCCAATCAGCCTAAGAGCACATTTTTGGGATGTGGGAGGAAACCGGAGCACCCGGAGAAAACCCACGCAACCACGGGGAGAACGCGCAAACTCCCGCAGACACAGGCCCAAATCCATGTGTCTGCACAGCAACAGCGATAGTCTCTGAGCTGTCATGTTGCCCATCTGATGGTCCAGTTTAAGCATACACTAACGACATGAAGCACTAGGCCACTCCTGAAGTATCATCCAAGAGCAGCCCTCGCACGACCTGCCGAATGCATGCACCTTGTTGGTCAACAAGGTGGACCGAATACCCTGTGGAAACAAATAAAGTATTTAAACAGTCCTCCTATATCCCTCTATCTGCAGACCGCTCATGTGGCTGTCCAAGAGGCCCTTAAACAATCCTAGCGTGCCTGCTCCCACCACCCCACTCGGTAGCGCATTCCACACCCCCACTACCCTTTGTGTGAAAAAATGCCCTCTAATATTTGTCTTATACATAGCCCCCCTCACCCTAAGGCCGTGACCCCTCGTTCTATCCGATTCTAATGGTGGAAAAAGCTTACCACCATTTACTCTATCTATACCCCTTATAATCTTATATACCTCTAATAGATCCCCTCTCAGCCGACGTCTTTCAAGGGAAAACAACCCCAGTGCATTCAATCTTTCCTCGTAAGGCAGCCCTTCCATACCAGGCAGCATCCTGGTAAATCTCCTCTGCACTCTCTCCAGGGCCTCCACATCCTTCTGGCAGTATGGCGACCAGAACTGGACGCAGTACTCCAACTGAGGCCTAACCAACGTTCTATACACTTGCAACATCAGACTCCTACTGTTGTATTCTATACCCCTTCCTATGAAGGCTAACATACCATCCGCTTTCTTTATCACTTTCTCTACCTGTACTGACACCTTCAGCGACTTGTGAACCTGCACCCCCAGGTCTCTCTGCGTCTCTATACTCCGGATAGTTTTACCTTTTATCCTGTAACTCCCCTCTACAGTATTCCGGCCAAAATGCATCACCTCGCATTTATCCAGATTAAATTCCATTTGCCATCTATCTGCCCGGTCTACCAGCCTATCTATGTCCTGTTGTATTGCCTGGCACTGCTCCTCAGTCCCCGCCAATCCAATCATCTTAGTGTCATCAGCAAATTTGCTGATCACACCACCTACCCCCTCTTCCAAGTCATTTATATAAGTCACAAATAGAAGAGGTCCTAGTACTGAGCCCTGTGGCACACCACTCGTGACTGACCTCCAGTTGGAAAAAGAGCCTTCCACTACTACCCGCTGTCTCTTCCTCCCAAGCCAGTTCTCAACCCATCTACATACCTGGCCCTGTATCCCATGCACCTTCACCTTTTTTTATCAGCCTACCATGGGGAACCTTGTCAAACGCCTTACTGAAATCCATGTAGACGACATCAACGGCTTGTCCTTCATCAACCGTTTTTGTCACCTCTTCAAAAAAATTCCACTAGATTCGTAAGGCACGACCTCCCCTTAACGAAGCCATGCTGCGTATCCCTGATCAGATCGCAGCGCTCCAGATGCTCATACATCCTGTCCCTGAGGATCCTCTCCATTAGCTTACCTATAAATGAAGTCAAGCTCACCGGCCTATAGTTCCCTGGGTTATCCCTCTGACCCTTTTTAAACAACGGTACTACATTTGCTATCCTCCAGTCCTCTGGGACCTCACCTGTGTCCAAAGAAGAGACAAAGATTTGCGTCAGAGGCCCAGCAATGTCATCTCTCACCTCCCTTAGCAGCCTGGGATAAATGCCATCAGGTCCCGGGGCTTTATAAGTCTTTATGCTACCTAAAAGTCCCAACACTTCGTCCCTCGTAATGAATATTTCCTTTAACAGGTCCTCAAAATCCTCAAAGCCGGCATCAGACATCAGGCCCCTCTCCTGCGTGAATACCGACGCAAAGTATTCATTCAGGATCTCCCCCATTCCCTCAGGCTCTAAGCATAGTTCCCCTCCTCTGTCCCTGAGAGGTCCAATCTTCCCTCTAACCATCCTTTTGCTCGTTTCATAGGAGTAAAATGCCTTAGGATTTTCCTTAATCCTACCTGCCAAAGCCATTTCGTGGCCCCTTTTTGCCTTTCTGACACCCCTTTTAAGATCCCGTCTACAATCTCTATATTTTTCAAGCGCTGCCTCTGTCCCCAATTGCCTGGATCTAACATACGCCTCCCGCTTCTTCCTGACCAAGTCCTCAACATCCCTAGTAACCCACGGTTCTCTAATCCTACCCTTCCCATCCTTCCTCCTTACCGGCATGTGTCTTTCCTGCAAAAATTTTAGTTTTCTCTTGAAAGACTCCCACATGTGCAGCATCGACCTACCCTCGAACAGCTTATCCCAGTCGGTATCCCTAAGATCCTGACTAATCTGGCTATATCTAGCCTTCCCCCAGTTTAACACCCTCCCCTTAGGGCAGGCTTCATCTTTTTCCATTAATACCCTAAAGCAGACAGAGTTGTGGTCACTATTAGACACATGCTCTCCTACTACAACGTCAACTACCTGCCCTGGCTCATTCCCCAGAACCAGATCCAGTATAGCCCCCTCTCTAGTCGGGCTATCCACATACTGCTCCAAGGACCCTTCTAAAAATCGTTGTACAAATTCCTCCCCTTCCGCACCTTCCGCTCTCGGCACCTTCCAATCTACCCCAGGAAAATTGAAATCTCCCATTACAACTACCCTATTCTTCCTACACTTATCTAAAATTTCCTTACATATCCCTTCTTCCACAGCACGCGGACTGTTGGGCGGTCTGTAGTACACACCCAACATAGTAACCTCTCCCTTCCTATTCCTCAACTCCACCCATTGCGACTCAATTCCTAACTCAGCCATACCACCCTCCTTCTGCACTGCTATGATGTGATCCTTAACTAATAACGCCACTCCCCCTCCTCTCCTCAAACCACCTCTATCATGCCTAAAACACTTATACCCCTGAATATTCAATTGCCAGTCCTGCCCTTCCTTTAGCCACGTCTCAGTCACCGCTTCTAACTTCCTCTCGAACATTATTGCCTTCAATTCATCTGTTTTGCCAGTCACACTCCTCGCATTAAAACACATGCACTGAAGGCCCTCAGGCACACTCTGACCTTCCCTCCTACTCTCCGGAGTTACCCTGTCACCAATCTCTCTCCCACTCCCAGTTCCCTCTATCTCCCCACCCCCCCTCCATATTAGTTTAAACCCTGCTGAAAAACTCCAGCTAACCTCCCAGCTAAAATATGGGTGCCCTTCCCAGACAACTGTTCCCCGTCCCTCTTGTATAGATGCCCCTCCCTCCTGAAGACTTCCCAATGGTCTAAGAATCTGAATCCCTCCACCCTACATCAATCCCTCAACCATGCATTCAGTTGGAGCACCTCGTTGTTCCTAACCCTGTCATTCCCAGGCATAGGCAGCAGCCCAGAGAATGCCACCCTGGAGGCCCTACACTTCAGCCGGGCCCCCAACTCCCTGAACTGCCTACGTATGTCCCCCCTGCACTTTGTTCCTAGTTGCTAGGAAGCAAAGAGTTGGCATAAATAGGTATTTTTCTGATTAGCAGTCAGTGACTAGTGGGGTTCCGTGAGGATCTGTGCTAGGACCTCAATTGTTCACATTATATATTCATGATTTGGAACAGGGAACATATGTATTATCTTCAAATTTTCCATGATACAAAGTTGGGTGGGAGGGTGAGCTGTGAGGAGGATGCAAAGAAGCTTCATCATGGTTTGAACAGGCTGAGTGTGTGGGCATCTGCTTGGTAGATACAGTATAATGTGGATAAATGTGAAGTTATCCACTTTGTAGCAATAATAGGAAGACAAATTATTATTTGAATAAGTATAAATCGAGAGAGGTGGATACTCAGCAAGACTTTGGTGTCCTCGTGCATTAGTCACCGAAAGCACGCAGGTACAGCAGGCAGTAAAGAAGACAAATGGTATGTTGGCCTTCATAGCGAGAGGATTTGAATATAGAGAATAGGGTGTTTTGCTGCAATTGTACAGGGCAATGGTAAGGCCACACCTGGAGTATTGTGTGCCGTTTTAGCATCCTTATCTGAGGAAGGATGTCCTTACTATAGACGGAGAACAGCAAAGGTTTACCAGGCTGATTCCTTTGATGGCAGGTTTGTCATATGAGGAGAGACTAAATTAATTAGGATTATATTCACTGGAGTGAGAGTGAGAGGGGATTTTATAGAAACTTATAAAATTCTAACAGGGTTAGACAGGGTAGGTGTTCCCAATGGTGGGGGAGACCAGAATTAGAGTGAGGGGTAAGCCTTTTAGGACTGATGTGAGGAGAAATTTCTTCACCCAGACTGTGGTTACCACAGAAAGAAGTCAGGGCCAAAACATTGTCTGATTTCAAGAAAAAAAATAGATAAAACTCTTGAGGCTAAAGAAATCAAGGGATGTGGGAGGAAGGGGGAAATCAGGATATCGAATTCAATGATCAGCTATGATTAAAATGAACGGTGGAGTAGGCAAGGGCTGAACGGCCTCCTCCTACTTCTACTTCCTATGTGTGAGTGTGTATGTGTGTGTGTGTGTGAGTGTGCATGTGTGTGTGAATGTATATATCTGTACGTGTCCTAACCAACTGTGTGTGTCTAATGTATGAGTATCTGCGTGATTGTGTGTGTGTCCGTGTGTCCGTATGTGTATGTGCGTGTGTGTGTGTGTACTCACATTAGTGTGCATGTATATGTGTATCTGTATGTTTGTATGTGTCTGCATGGATGTGTGTGTGTGAATGTGTGTGTCTGTGTGTTTGCATATGAGTGCATGTGTATGTATGTATCTGTATGTTTGTTTATGTGTGTGTGTATGTGTCCGTATGTGTGTGTGTGTGTGTCCGTGTGTGTGTCCATGTATATGTGCATGTGTGTGTGTATATGTATATGTGTATATGTATATACATATACATGTATATGTATACGTATACATATGTATATGTATACACATACATGTCTATGTATATATGTATATGTATATGTGTGTGTGTGTCTATGTGTGTGTGTGTGTGTGAATGTGTGTGTGTGTGTGTGTCCGTGTGTGTGTGTGTGTGTGTGTGTTCAGAGCGTAAACAGCTTACCCTCTCCAGCCACCAATCATTTGAATAGGACATTCCTCATAACAATATAAATATTTAACTCGACTGTCACTTAATTCCTATTGATGAATTTCATAAAATGTTTCACAAGATACATAAGCAGATCCATTGACCTTTGAATGTTCTTGTTGCTATCCGGTGGGTAGAAAGCTTTGACTGAGCCTGACTCAGCCAGGGAACTCTCACTGGGTTAGACGGAAAGAGAGTCACATCTCCAACTTCCCATTACTTTGAGTGGGATCCTGTCCGGGCCACTGGCAGTATCCTTGCAGGATAATGAACATTTCCTTCACAGGCGTGCTCTGAGCACTGAGCAAATAGAGTGGAGGTCCCGGGGGGATTATAACTGCATCGAGCGAGCTGACCTTTCTCTCCTGACAGAAGCACGAGTCATTTAACATGCGAGGCATCTTAAAACCATGTTTCTTCAGTTTTAATTTACTGTCACTCCCTAACAAATCTCTCTGCTTCGGAAAGAGAGCGGTTATGTCTAACTCTCCACATTAAATCACTAAAGTGATATTAATCACAATTGTGTTAAACATCGGAGGCATTTGCAAGACAGGGGAAGAAAGATTTAATATGGGAAAACGGGTGAATGGGAGTGCGAGAATAACTGGTTGAGGTTGGTCTCAAATGGGCAGAGAATGTACAGCCCGGAAACAGGCCATTCGGCCCAACTAATGTGTGCACTCCACGTAAACCTCCATTCACTGCATTTTGTCTCATTCTATCTTATTACCCCTTTCTGCCTCTTGTGCTTATTTAAAGTTTCTTTTAATTATTGTCACAAGTAGGCTCGCATAGAACAAAGAATAAGAAATTATAGCACAGAAACAGGCCCTTCAGCCCCTCCAATCCTGCACCAACCATGCTGCCAGACCAAACTAAAACCCCCTACCCTTCCGGGGACCATATCCCTCGATTCCCATCCTATTCATGTATTTGTCAAGATGCTCCTGAACAGTCATGTGCAGGTTAGGTAGATTGGCCATGCTAAATTGCCCCTTAGTGTCAGGGGAATGAGCTAAAGCACTACAACACAAACAGGCCCACAAGTTGCTCCGATCATATCCCTACCTACCAAGCCTATCTATAACTCTCAATCCCATTAAATCCCACGTACTCATCCACAAGTCTCTTAAAAGACTCCAACGAGTTTGCCTCAATGGTAAAGTGCATGGGGTTACAGGGAGAGGGCCTGGATGGGATTGTGGTTGATACAGATTCAATGGACAGAATGGCCTCCTTAGATCATAGATTATAGAATCCCTACAGTACAGAAGGAAGCCATTCGGCCCATCAAGTCTGTACCGACGACAACCCCATCCCCATAACCCAACGCATTTACATTAGCAAGTCCCCCTGATACTAGCATGGCCAATCAACCTAACCCGCACATCTTTGGAGTCTGGGAGGAAACCGAAGCACCCAGAGGAAACCCATGCAGACACAGGGAGAATATGCAAACTCCACCCCGGACAGTGAATCAAGCCAGGAATTGAACCTGGGTCCTGGCACTGTGAGGCAGTAGTGCTAACCACTATGCTTTCTAAACTATAGGATTCTATGATTCTATACATTAACAATGCAATGAAGTTACTGTGAAAATTCCCTAGCTGCCACACTCCGACACCTGTTCGGGTACACTGAGGGATAATTTAGCACGGCCAATGCGCCCTAACCAGCACATCTTTCAGACCGCGGGATGAAATCTGAGCATCCATAGGAAACCCACACAGACACGGGGAGAATGTGCAGACTCGGCACAGACAGTCACTGAGGTTGGAATTGAACCTGGGCCCCTGGCACTGTGTGGGGGCAGCAGTGCTAACCACTGGGCCATCGTGGATTGGCCATGCTAAGTTGCCCTTTAGTGCCCTAGGATGTGCAGTTTGGGTGAATTGGTCAAAGTAAATGTGTGGGGTCATGGGGATAGGGCGGAGGGGTGGCGGGGGGAGGGGGAGGGATGGTGGGCAGGCAGGGCCTGGGTAAGATGCTGTTTTGGAGAGTCAGTGCACAATCAGGGGGCCGAATGGCCTCCTTCTGCACTGCAGGCATTCTGTGGGAGGCTTGTCCCTCCAGAGTCTCGACTTCACCTCTGAACCTTCTTGATGTAATTTCCTGGTGTGTTCCCAGTCTTCCTGAATGGGTTTGGTCACTCCCCCGTTTTGCCAGTCCCAGGCTGTGGATTGGGTGGTTTGACCTCTTCAAGGACATCCCTAAGTTGCTTCTTTGATTTGTTTTAGTATACAGTACTGTTTCTTGTTTCTATCTACACAAAGCATACCGTAAATAGAGAGGGAAAGGAGAGAGTGCAGAATGTAGTGTTACAGTGTCAAGGAAGAGCAACTTAATATGATAGGTCCATTCAAACAGCAGCAGGGAAGAAGAAGTTGTTCTTGAGTCAGTTGGTACATGACCTCAGACTTTTGTATCTTTTTCCTGACAGAAGAAGGTGGGAGAGAGAATGTCCGGGGTGCGTAGGGTTTTAAATTATGCTGACTGCTTTTCCAAGGTAGTGGGAAGTGGAGATAGAGTTAATGGATGGGAGGCTGGTTTGCATGATGGATTGGGCTACATTTTGTAGTTTCTTGCAGTCTTGGGCAGAGTAGGAGCCCATACTAAGCTACGATTTCCTACAGAGACCGCGTTCTGAGTCAAGCAGGAGTTTGGAACCGGGCACACAGATTCCACGGGGAGATGGTTGTGGGTGATTCATGCCTCGATGCTGGGCAAGTTAGCCTGGAAGATGATGTTGCCGTTGGGTTGTTTGTCTTACCCCTGGATTTGGAGGATCTCACAAAGGAATTGCTGTTGATATTTCTTCAGTGATTCAGGGAGCATGCTGTAGATTGTCCACGTCTCAGAGTGCAGGGATCTCTGCTGGTCGAAAGACCCACGACCTTTAATCTTGACCTGTACTCAAGCAATCCCTCAGTGTTCACAGGGTACAATATGTCAGAATTGCAGCTCTCTCTCCATCAAATACGCCAGCATTTCCACCCTCTGTGGAAATGTTTGAAGATGTAACGCCTGCCCACGTGACAGAATTAAGTAAAATCAGTCACGCTGATACCTTTAATCTTGATTTGCTTGATGGCTTAATCCTGAGAAGTGTTTCGCAGTGAATCACTTTTGATGCATCGCCAATGATTGCTGTCCTTTTGTTTATGATATTTTTACAAATCAGAGTGTGTGGCTTAAATCCTCAGCTGCTCAGGAAGAAGTCCTTTGATTGCTTTGATGCTCCTCCCTGGGTATCTACAACACTGTCTTTAAAATCAAAATACAGGATATTTTGGGGTCTTGCCTCGCCCTATCTAGTGTTGCTGAGCGAATGACATTTTAATTGTCGGTTATACCTCCATCCCCACATAGAACCATTGAAAATTACAGCTCAGAAACAGGCCTTTTGGCCCTTCTTGTCTGTGCTGAACCATTTTTCTGCCTAGTCCCACTGACCTGCAATTGGACCGTATCCCTCCACACCCCTCTCATCCATGAGCCCGTCCAAGTTTTTCTTAAATGTTAAAAGAGACCCCGTATTCACCAGTTCATCCGGCAGCTCATTCCACACTCCCACCACTCTCTACATGAAGAAGCCCCCCCCGTAATATTCCCTTTAAACTCTTCTCCTTTCACCCTTAACCCATGCCCTCTGGTTTTTTTCTCCCCCAGCCTCAGTGGAAAAAACCTGTTTGCATTCACTCTATCTATACCCATCATAATTTTATACACCTCTATCAAATCTCCCCTCATTCTTCTTCGCTCCAGGGAATAAAATCCTAACCTATTCAATCTCTCTCTGTAACTCAGCTTCTCAAGTCCCGGCAACATCCTTGTGAACCTTCTCTGCACTCTTTCAACCTTATTAATATCCTTCCTGTAACTAGGTGACCAAAACTGTACACAATACTTTAAATTCGGCCTCACCAATGCCTTATATAACCTTACCATACACTCCAACTTTTATACTCCATACTCCAATTTATAAAGGCCAATGTACCAAAAGCACTCTTTACCACCCTATCCACTTAAGTGATGCCACTTTTAGGGAATTCTGTACCTGTATTCCCAGATCCCTCTGTTCAACTGCACTCTTCAGAGTCCTACCATTTACCCTGTACGTTCTATTTTGGTTTGTCGTTCCAAAGTGCAATACCTCACACTTGTCTGCGTTAAATTCCATCTGCCATTTTTCAGCCCATTTTTCTAGTTGATCCAAATCCTTCTGCCAGCTTTGAAAACCTTCCTCACTGTCCACTACATCTCCAATCTTTATATCATCGGCAAATTTGCTGATCTGATTTACCGCATTATCATCCAGATCATTGATACAGATGACAAATAACAATGGATCAATCCCTGCGGCACACCATTAGTCACAGGCCTCCGTTCAGAGAAGCAATCCTCCACAACCACTCTCTGACTTCTTCCATTGAGTAAAGTTTTACAACGCCAATTTTAAATCCAACCAATTTATTAGATAGTAAATTCGCGAGCTTTCGACTCTATAGCCTTCGTCAGGCAAATGCAGTGTTCTCAGAACACTGCATTTGCCTGACGAAGGCTATAGAGTCGAAAGCTCACGAATTTACTATCAAATAAATTGGTTGGATTTAAAATTGGTGTTGTAAAACTTTACTGAGTTTACCCCAGTCCAACGCCGGCATCTCTACATCATTCTTCCATTGAGCCAATGTCTAATCCAATTTACTACCTCTCCACGTATACCTAGTGAGTGAATCTTCCTAACTAACCTCCCATGAAGGACCTTATCAAAGACCTTGCTGAAACCTAGGTGGACAACATCCACTGCCTTCCCTTCATCCACTTTGTCAAACATTGACCTATCATGCGCAAAACCATGTTGACTCTCCTTAATAAGTCCTGTCTATGGTCCTAGGATCTAAATGTTTGTAGATTCTATCCTTCATCATACCTTCCAATAACTTGCCCACCACCGACGTCAAACGTACTGCATCTAAAGCATTTAAAACAGAATCTAAGCCCTCTCACTCCACCACGCCCAAATTTCACCCACTTACCCTCAACCTCCAACCCTCACCCTGCTGAATGTGGAAGACAAAGAGTACACCAGCTTTTGTGCTCTGGCCTAGCACCTGATATTAGATTGTGAATATGTGTGTCACTCTGTATGTGTGCATGTGTATGTGTGTGTGTTTATGTATGTGTGTGTGTGTGTGTATATACGTGTGTGTGTGCATGTGTATGTGTGTGTGTGTGTGCATCTGTATGTGTGTGTGTGTGTATGAGCGTGTATGCATGTATGTGGATATGTGAGTGTTTGTGTGAGTATGTGTGTATGTGTGTGATTATATGTGTGTGTGTGTGTGTGAGTGTATGTGAGTTTCTGTATGTATGTGTGTATGAGTGTGTGAGTATGTCACAATATGTGTGCGTCTCAGAGTATGTGTGTTTCATGTGTGTATGTCTCAGTGTGTGTATGTTTCTGTGTGTGTGTGTGTGTGTGTGTGTGTGTGTGTGTGTGTGTGTGTGTGTGTGTGTGTGAGACCATGCGTGTGAGCATGTGTGTGTGTGTCTTAGTATGTGTGTACCTCAATGTGTGTGTGTGATTGTGTCTGTGTGTGTGTGTCTGTGTGTCTATGTGTCTCAGTATGTGTATATGTCTCAATATGTCAATGCTCAGTACGTATGTTTGTCTACCTGATAGCCCAGCTGCTTGGAAATCTTGTTTGTGATTTACAACCTGTTATTAGTTTGGTGTAAGTTCTGTGTTTTGCAATGTAGGAGTTGCTGAGAGTGTAATCAGCTATAAACAGCGCGACTTCAACTTCCGACATTAGTGGGTGTAAAGTGGAGGCTGCATTTGGAAATGGTGATGTGTGTGATTGAGATATCTGTCACTGGAATATCATTCCTGCTCAGTAACACACATACACATTGACAGGGTGGTAACTGCGAGAGAGTCAAGCTGTTTAAATTGATGCAGTCACAGAGTGGAACTTCCAGGGAGACAGTGTGGGCTGTGTGTGTGTGTGTGTGTGTGTGTGTGTCTCATACACACTGAGCCTGTGCCATAACAAGCTGGGGAGTGGGAGAAGTGTGACGATAGGCTGGGTGCTGGGATTATATTCAGTAGCTGCTGCTGATCCTTCACAAGCCAGCCTATATTTACAGTAATGGACTTCATTCATTATTAGCTCAACTGAATTAATTCACATTTAGCTTCCAACAATTAAGTTGAGCAGCTGTGATGATGATGGAAAGGGGCAAAACCTCCAGAGGTCAACAGTCAAAATTAAATAATCTGATCAGCAAGCTCACACTTGCATGCGTCCGCGAGGAAAGTGAATTTTCTGTTAGCAATCAATTATAGTGGCCGGGGATTACTAAGCATGGATTTTAATTCCAAAACCTCTGGCAAATTTTCCCAGATTCCATTTGCCTCAGCCACAATGCGTTCATTCAGAATACGTGTCCCTTCAAACTCTTCGATAACCGTGACATTGATACTTGGAGAGCACGGTGGCACAGTGGTTAGCACTGCTGCCTCACAGCGCCAGGGACCCGGGTTCGATTCCCAGCTTGGGTCACTGTCTGTGTGGAGTCTGCACATTCTCCTTGTGTCTGCGTGGGTTTCCTCCGGTTTCACCCCCAACTGCAAAGATTAGGTTGATTAGCCATGATAAATTGACCCTAGTGTCACAGAGTCTTAGCAGGGTAAATATACAGCGATGGTGACCTGGGTGGGATTGTGGTCAATGCAGATTCAATGGGCCAAATAGCCTCTTTCTGCACTGTGGGGATTCTAAGATACTTAAAATCAAAAATAGTTGCCGACAACATTGTTAATGAAAAATATTCTGATAGGATTTGGAAATATCCTGGTTTGCCATTTTATCCCATAAAGAAATTTCCTCAGCAATTGCATTCTTTGGATTCAATGGGAGGGCCTTCAGCAAGCATTAACATCCTTGCCCAGTGCTTCACGTCGTTAGTGTACGCTTAAACTGGACCAATTGACGGGCAACACGACAGCTCAGTGACTGTTCGCTGTGCAGTTACAGGGACCCGGGTCGGATCTCCGGCGTGGGCCTGTGTCAGTGGGAGTTTGCACATTCTTCCTGTGCTTGCGTACACCCACATTCTCCAGGTGCTCCGGTTTCCTCCCACACCCCAAAAACGTGCTTTTAGGCTGATTGGTGTTAACATATTGTCCCCAAATTGGATCGCCCTTAATCTGTCGCATATATCATTCCCTAAATTTGCACCCCTTTATTGTGGAGTCCCGGAGATGTAGACAAAAGTCGTAGATAGCAGAAGGATTGGAATGAGGCACTCACTGAGTGTTAAAATGGGCTTGTAGGGCCGAAGGGCCTGTTTCCTGCGCTGAGTTGTTCTTTGTTCTTCACAGCAAGAGGATTTGAGTACAGGGATAGGTACATTTTGCTACTATTGTACAAGGGCAGTAGTGAGGCCACCCTTGGAGTATTGTGCGCAGTTTTTGTGTCCTTAACTGAGGAAGGATACCTTTGCTATAGAGAGAATACAGCGAAGGTTTGCCAGGCTGATTCCTGGGATGGCAGGTTGAGGAGAGGCTAAGTCAGTTAGGATTATATTCACTGAAGTTTCGAAGAGTCAGAGGGGAATCTCATGGAAACTTATAACCATCTAACAGGGTTAGATGGGTTAGATTCAGAAAGAATGTTCCCAATGGTGGGGGAGCCCAGAACTAGGGGTCATAGTTTGAGGATAAAGGATAAACATTTTAGAACTGAGGTAAGGAGAAATTTCTTCACCCAGAGGGTGATAAATGTGTGGAATTCACTCCCACAGAAAGTAGCTGAGGCCATAACATTGTCTGATTTCAAGAAGAAATTAGATATAGCTCTTGGGACTAAAGGGATCACGGGATGTGGGGGGAAGATGGGGTCAGGATATTGAATTTGATGATCAACCATGATCGTAAGAGATCTGAAGAGATTGGAGAGGTACTGAATAAATATTTCTCTTCGGTATTCACGCAGGGTGATGTAAATGTAGTTATGGAGAACACTGAGGTACAGGGTAGCAAACTGGAAAGTATCGAAGTAGATAGGGAGGATGTGCTAGATATTCTCGAGGGTTTGAAGTTGGATAAGTCCCCTGGGCCGGACGGGATTTACCCTAGGATTCTCTGGGAGGCAAGAGAGGAGATTGCAGAGCCTCTGGCTCTGATCTTCAGGTCCTCGTTGGTTACGGGTGTGGTTCCGGAGGACTGGAGGATAGCGAATGTGGTCCCATTGTTCAAGAAGGGGAAGAGAGACCTTCCAGGGAATTATAGGCCAGTGAGTCTTACTTCTGTTGTGGGCAAAGTATTGGAGAGAATTATTAGGGATAGGATTTATAGTTATTTAGAGAGAAATGAATTGATTGGGGATAGTCAGCATGGTTTTGTGAAGGGTAGATCGTGCCTTACTAACCTCATTGAGTTTTTTGAAAAAGTGACCAAAGAGGTGGATGGGGGTAAGGCGGTTGATGTAGTATATATGGACTTTAGTAAGGCGTTTGATAAGGTGGCCCATGGAAGACTTCTGCAGAAAATGCAGATGTATGGGATAGAGGGTGATTTAGCTAATTGGATTAGGAATTGGCTAGCAGATAGAAGACAGAGGGTGGTGGTTGATGGGAGATATTCATCGTGGAGTTCGGTGACAAGTGGTGTACCTCAGGGGTCTGTTTTGGGGCCCCTGCTGTTTGTAATTTTTATAAATGATCTGGATGAGGGTATTGAAGGATGGATTAGTAAATTTGCAGATGACACTAAAGTCGGTGGAGTGGTAGATAGTGAAGAGGGGTGTTATAGTTTGCAGAGGGACTTGGACAAGTTGCAGAGCTGGGCCGAGAGGTGGCAAATGGAGTTTAATGTGGAAAAGTGTGAGGTAATGCACTATGGCAGAAATAATAAATGTGTAGAGTATAGGGCAAATGGTAGGATTCTTAGTAGTCTAGATGAACAGAGGGATCTTGGTGTGTATGTGCATAGATCCCTGAAAGTAAGCAGTCAAGTCGAGAAGGTTGTTAAGAAGGCATATGGAGTCTTGGCTTTTATTGGTAGGGGGATTGAATTTCGGAGCCGCAACGTCATGTTGCAACTGTACAAAACTCTAGTGCGGCCGCACTTGGAGTATTGTGTGCAGTTCTGGTCCCCACATTATAAGAAAGATGTGGAGGCATTGGAGAGGGTACAGAGGAGGTTTACCAGGATGTTGCCTGGTATGGAGGGCAGGTCTTATGAAGAGAGGCTGAGGGATTTGAGGTTGTTTTCGTTAGAAAGGAGGCGGCTAAGAGGGGACCTAATCGAAACATATAAGATGATTAGAGGTTTAGATAGGGTGGACAGTGATAGCCTTTTTCCTAGGATGGAAAAAGCTAGCACGAGGGGACACAGCTTTAAATTAAGGGGTGATAGTTATAGGACGGATATCAGAGGCAGGTTCTTTACCCAAAGGGTGGTTCGGGAGTGGAATGCCCTGCCTGCAGCGGTTGTAGATGCGCCAAGTTTGGTGGCGTTTAAGAGGTTAGTTGATAAGTATATGGAAGAGAAGGGAATGGTTTAGTTTGGAGGGGCATTGCTTTTTATATTGGTCGGCGCAACATCGAAGGCCGAAGGGCCTGTTCTGTGCTGTAATGTTCTATGTTCTATGTTCTATGTTCTATGTAATGAATGGTAGGCTCGAAGGGCAGAATGGCCTCCTCCTGCTTCTAGTTTCTATGTTTCTTGAAACCAGCTCCACCAGAATTCAGGCAAAACTCCTGCAAAATTTGATGGACTGGACACTGATTTGATTGGTTTATTATTGTCGCATGTGAAAGGTACTGTTTCTTGCGCTTGATACAAAGTATACTGTTCATAGAGAAGGAAAGGACAGAGTGGAGCCCCAGGTCACGGAGTTTGGAGATGAGTTTCATAGGAATAGTGGTGTTGAAGGCTGAGCTGTAGTGAATAAATAGGAGACTGATATAGGTGTCCTTGTTATCTAGGTGTCCCAGGGTTGAGTGCGGGGCCAGGGAAATGCCTTTTATTGTGGACCTCTTGCGACAGTAGGCGAGTTACAGTGGATCAGGTATATTTTGGCAGGTCCAATGGGATGAAGAAATGTAATATTAAGGGTAAGTCTCTTAGCAGTGTGGAAGATCAGAAGGATCTTGGGATCCGGATTCCATAGAACTCTCAAATCAGCATCGCAGGTGGAGGCTGTGGTTAAGAAGGCGTATGGTGTACTGGTCTTCATCAATTGAGAGATTGAGGTTAGGAGTCAGGAGATAATGCTGTAGCCGTTAAGACTCTGATCAGACCCCATTTGGAGTGCTGTGCTCAGTTCTGGTCGCCTCATTACAGGAAGGATGTGGAAGCTATTGAGAGGGTGCAGAGGAGATTTACAAGGATGTTGCCTGGATTGGGTGGCATGCCTTATGAAGATAAGTTGAGGGAGCTCGATCTTTTCTCCTTGGAGAGATGAAGGATGAGAGGTGACTTGATAGAGGTTTATAAGATGTTGAGAGATATTGATCGGGCGGATTCTCAGAGGCTGAAATCGTCGCTACGAGAGGACACAGGTTTAAGGTGCTGGGGAGTAGGTACAGAGGAGATGTCAGGGGTAAGTTTTTCACTCAGAGGGTGGTTGGTGCATGGAATTGGCTGCTGTCAGTGGCAGTGGAGGTGGATTTGATAGGGTCTTTTAAGAGACTTCTGGGTGAGTATATGGGACTTAGTAAGATAGAGGGTCATAGGTAAGCCTAGTAGGTAGAGATATGATCAGCACAACTTGTGGGCCGAAAGGCCTATTTGTGTTGTAGTTTTTCTATGATTCTATGATCCAGGCAATCTGGGAGGCTGGAATTGATTTGTGCCATGACTAACCTATCCGGATAGTCAGAACCTGTCTTCCCCGCCAGGACCTGTTTTCTCAATCCTCCAGTGGCCAATATTCTTAGAGAGGACAAAGAAATCACTTCCGGAACATTCTGAAGCTCTCCCTGAAGGCACGCAGTGTTGATATTGATGATGGGAGGAGCTTATGATCAATCATTCAAAATGGCGCCAACTTGTCCACCAAGCTACATCATACCAAGTCCAAACTCTTCATGATGAGACAGAGCAGTGGCAGAGTGGGAAAGGAAAGGAAATAAATCCTGCTCTCTGGATCCCACTATCTCAGGGAACATCCTTATCCATGGATTCAAAGATGTGCCTGTTAGGTTGATTGGCCATGCTCCAGGGGAATTAGCAGGGTAAACAAGTGGGGTTAAGGGAATATGGTGGATTGTGGTCGGTGCAGGCTTGATGGGCTGAATGGACTCCTTCTGCACTGTAGATTCTACGATCCTATGATCTATGAGCTGGAATTCGGCCCATTCAGTCACATGAACTGCTGTAACAGAAAGTATAAGGCATAATTATAAGGTTCATGGTGGGAGATATAGGAGGGATGTCCGAGGTAAATTCTTCACCCAGAGAGTGGTTGGGGTGTGGAATGCACTGCCTGCTGTGATAGTGGAGTCGGACACTTTAGGAACTTTCAAGCGGTTATTGGAAAGGCACATGGAGCACACCAGAATGATAGGGAGAGGGATAGCTTGATCTTGGGATTGGACATAGCTCGGCACAACATTGAGGGCCAAAGGGCCTGTGCTGTGCTGTAATGTTCTATGTTCTATAAACCTGTGGGCCTCAGTCGATACCATCCTCAAATCGAAGCATAGCCAATGATTCTGTATGCTTTTAGAATATTGTGTCACAGAATCACAGAATGGTACAGCACAGCACAGCAAAGAGGCCATTCAGCCCATTGTAACTGTACTGGGCTCTGCGAGCTATCAAATCCCTCCTGCTCCCCTGCTCTTTCCCCATGGCTTTGTATTATTCTGCAATCAAGAGTGGAGTAGTGTTGTAGAGGGTGTTGGTGAGACACATCTGGAGTGTTGTGTCTAGTTTTTGCCTCCTTATTTGAGGAAGGCTGTGGTAGCATTGGAGATGGTTCAGAGGAGGTTCACCAGAGTGATTCCGGGGATGAAGGAGAGATTACACAGCTTGGGCTTGTACTCGCTGGAGTTTCGAAAGATGAAAAGAGATCTGATAAAGATATATAAAATACTAAAAGAGGTCGGTAGAGTAAATGTAGACCAAATGTTTCCCCCTGTGGGGCAATCTGAAACAAGAGATCACAGATATAGGATGATAGATTGAGATGAGGAGGAACTACTTCTCGCAGAGGGGGGTAAATTTGTGGAACTCATTGCCCCAGAGCACGGTGGAGTCTGAATCATTGAATGGTTTCAAGAAGGAGATAGATATATTTCTCATTAAAAAAAGACATGGTTAAAGTTTTATTAGTCACAAGCAGACTGACATTAACACTGCAATGAAGTTACTGTGAAAATCCCCTAGTCGCCACAGTCCAGCGCCTGTTCGGGTACACTGAGGGAGAATTGAGCATGGCTAATCTACTTAACCAGCAGGGCTTTCGGACTCTGGAAGGAAAACAGAGCACCCGGAGGAAACCCACGCAGGCTTGTACAAAATTATGAGGGGTATAGATAGAGTAAACAGGGTTAAGCTTTTTCCCAGGATGGACTCAAATAACATGAGGGGTCACGGGCTTAGGGTGAGGGGGATAAGGTATAATTTGGATGCTAGAGGGAGTTTTTTCACACAGTGGGTGATGGGGGTGTGGAATGCGCTGCCAAGTAAAGTGGTGGAGGCAGGTACTCTGGAGTTATTTAAGAAATACTTAGATGGGCACATGAATAGAATGGGAATGAAGGGATATAGAAAACCGATTTAAAATAGGGATCATGAGCCTTGGGAGTCCCTGGGAAGTGTGTAAATAGATGATGATATTGATGTACTTGTTTTTATCCTACAGGTGCTTTGGTCCACCTTGTTGTCTAACAAGGGGCATACACGCGTTGGGTCGTGAGAGGACTGCTCTTGGATTTTTTCGAGAGTATCCTAGTGCTTCACATCGTTAGTGTACGCTTGACCTGGACCATTTGATGGGCAACACGACAGCTCAGTGACTATCGCTGTGCTGTGCAGATACATGGATTTGGGCCTGTGTCTGTGGGAGTTTGCACATTCTCCTCGTGCTTGTGTGGGTTTTCTCCGGGTGCTCCGGTTTCCTTCCACACCCCAAAGATGTGCTCTTAGGCTGATTGGCAGAACAAATTCTCCCTAAATTGTCTCAAATTTGGTTTTTAATCCATAGATCTATAAACATAGACAGGGATCACGAGTAGAGGTGGGAACATCGGGGTGGCGGCACGGGCTCGTTGGGCTGAAGGGCCTGTTTCCCGTGTTGTTTTGTTCTTTGCTCTTTGTTCTTTGTTCTTTGACACGGGAAGAATGTGCAAACTCCACGCAGACAATGACCCAAATTGAAGCAGGGTCCCTGGCAAGGTGAGGTCCTGGCGCTATGAGGCAGCAGCGCCAACAGTTACATAGAACATAGAACATAGAACAATACAGCACAGAACAGTTGTGCCACCATTCCACCCAATGAGTCACACTACCTTGGGAGAAGAAAACTACTGATTGTAGTCATCTGTAGCTCTGCATGCGGAAATGTTAATTTACATTAGTGGGACATTTAGCCAACAAACTGCATGCAGCATGTTAGGAAGTGGGGAAGTGGATTTGGGAACATGCCCATGATCTGGTTGAATGGTGGAACAGGCTTGCAGGGCTTAATTTTTCCGATTTCTGCTCCTAATTTCAATATTCCTATGTTTGATGTGGCACGGTGGCACAGTGATTAGCATTGCTCCCTCACAGCGCCAGGGATCCAGGTTCAATTCTGGCCTCGGGTGACTGTCTGTGTAGAGTTTGCACATTCTCCCTGTGTCTGCTTGGGTTTCCTCTGGATGCTCTGGTTTCCTCCCACAGTCCAAAGATGTGGGGATTAGGTTGATTGGCCATGTTAAATTTACCCTACTATCGGCGGGGGGTTGGCAAGGTAAATACATGGGCTTATGGGGATAGGGCCTGCGCGGGATTGTGGTCAGTAAGACTCAATGGGCTGAATGGCCTCCTTCAGGTTCCTTTGTGTGATTTTTGTCTGCTCCTTAATAATGAAATTTCAAAATCATAAAGATCCCTAAAGCCAAATTCCAACCTAACTTCAATGTCATCGTTTTTCCATTGACTGAGTCTCTCATTGGCCAATTGAGGTAATTCCTGAACGGATCCCTCCAGCCTCAGAATTAGTCCCAATGCTGCAGGAATCCAAAATCGTCCTTCCCTCCAACATGTGAACCTGTTCTATTCCTGCACTCACTGGCAGGTGCTGTTGGGAACATTCCAGGATTATGACTTTTGAGGTCCTGTTTTTTAACTTCCTTCCGAGCTCCCACTAGGGAAAAGAAGCGTTTGGACCAGTTTCCTTACTTCTGCGTTTTTACTGCGTATTTCCCCTTTTGGGAAAGTCTGACTGCAGGATTCAAGTCCTTCTTTAATGTGTGCACACATACCATGAATGTTAACTCTTTCCCTCCCTCCCACTAAATATCCTTCATCACTCACCTAATAGATCCATAGAAAATTACAGCTCAGGAACAGGCCTTTTGGCCTTTCTTGTCTGTGCCGAACCATTTTCTCTGCCTAGTCCCACTGACCTGCACTTGGACCATATCCCTCCACACCCGTCTCATCCATGAACCTGTCCAAGTTTTTCTTAAATGTTAAAAGTGACCCCGCATTTACCACATTATCCGGCAGCTCATTCCACACTCCCATCACTCTCTGCGTGAAGAAGCCCCCTCTAATAGTCCCTTTAAACTTTCCCCCTTTCCCCCTTAACCCATGCCCTCTGGGTTTTTTTTCTCCCCCAGCCTCAGTGGAAAAAGCCTGCTTGCATTCACTCTATCGACACCCATCAAAATCTTACACACCTCTATCAAATCTCCCCTCATTCTCCTATGCTCCAGGGAATAAAGTACAAACAACAAAGAACAAAACAGCATGGGAAACAGGCCCTTTGGCCCAACGAGCCCACACCTTGATGTTCCCACTTCTACACGCGATCCCTGTCCATGTGTATAAATCTATGGATCTATAAAAAATACGTTATAGTCCTAACCTATTCAATCTCTCTCTGTAACATCCTTGTGAACCTTCTCTGCACTCTTTCAATCTTATTTAGATCCTTCCTGTAACTAGGTGACCAAAACTGTACACAATACTCTAAATTCAGCCTCACCAATGCCTTATATAACCTTACCACAACACGCCAACTTTTATATTCGATACTCTGATTTATAAAGGCCAATGTACCAAAGGCACATGAAGGAGCAGTGCTCTGAAAGCTTGTGCTACCAAATAAACCTGTTGGACTTTAACCTGGTGTTGTGAGACTTCTTACTGTGCCCACTTGAGTCCAGAGCCGGCATCTTCACATCATACCCTTCACTCACACACGGAGGATCATAGAAATGTAGAAGATAGAAGCAGGAGGAGGCCATTCACCCCTTCGAGCTTGCCCTGCTATTCATTACGATCATGGCTGATTATCCAACTCAATAGCCTAATCCTACTTTCTTCCCATAGCCTTTGATCCCATTCACCCCAAATGCTATATCTAGCTGCCTCTGGAATACATTCAATGTTTTGCAATCAACTATTTCCTGTGGTAATGAATTCCTTAGGCTCACCACTCTCTGGGTGAAGAAATATCTCCTCACCTCTGTCCTCAATGATTTACCCAGAATCCTCAGATTGTCACCCTCAATTCTGGATTCCCCCACCATCAGGAACATCCTCCCTGAATCTACCCTGCCTAGTTGTGTTAGATCTTTTATCTGTCACTTGAAAGATCATACAATCTTAACTGAGAGAGAGAGAGAGAGAAAGCCAGAGAGGAAGAGAAAAGGAGAAAGAGGGATAGAGAGGGAGCTGGAGAGCCAGAAACAGATAAATGAGAGAGAGGGAGAGAGAGACAGAGAGGGACAGAAGAAAGAGTCAGAGGTGGACACCTCCCATATCGCCTGTCATGGAATCGGAGCAGGTGAGGGGTGGACAGCAGAAATGTCCGACAGAAATTTCCGGTCTTGCTTGAGTGAGGCAATAAAATACCACACAGACTAATGACAGAGCAGGAGAGAGAGAGAGAAACAGAGAGAGAGACAGAGGGCTAACTTTTCCTGTCTTGCCCACCATGGGAATCATAATGGATAGGACACACACCATGCAAAGGTCCACTGACCTCAGGCAGAATTTTCGTTCTTTGGGGGCAAGCGCGGCCAGTACATCCCACACAGAGAGCGAGAGAAACAGAAAACGAGACAGAGAAATGAGGAGACAGAGAGAGAGAGACAGAGAGTAAAAGAGGGATGAGGAGAGAGAGAGAGAGGGAGAGAATGAGAGAGGAAGAGAGAGACTTAGAAAACAAAAAACAGAAACAGAGAAATGAGAGCAAGGGAGCGGGAGGGATAGAGACGCCAAGAGAGTGATAGAATGAGAGACAGAGCAGGAGAGAGTGTGAGAGAGGGGCAGAAAGAGATACAGAGACAGGCAGAGTAAGACTTACTGAAAGTATGTAAGGCAACGAGAGAGAAAGAGAGAAACAGTGAGAGAAACAGAAGAGAGTGAGAGAGAGAGAGAGAGACACATAGACGCATTCAGGCAGAGGAAGAGCGAGAGAGGCAGAGAGTGACAGAGATAGTGAGAAGCACATGAGAGTGACAGAGAGACACAGAAGCATTCACAGAGAAAGCAAGAGAGTGTGCGAGAAGGAGAAAGAGAGGGAGAGAGAGCGAGAGATACAAAAGAGTGAAAGAGTGTGACAGGCAGTGAGAGAGATGTATACGCGCACAGACAGTGGAAGAGAGAGAAACTCAGAGAGAGAGAGTGAGAGAGACCAGTCTCTGGCATAAGGATGGTCTTTGGCTCTCGAAGGGTTTATTTTGATTTTTGCTGTGTATTAATTAGATTTTTTTTCTGCTCTGGTCGATTTTGTATATGAGATAATTGAGTCCAGTCACATCAAGTAAATCACCCTGTGTTTCCAAAGGATTTAATGTTATTGGGTCTGTCAAAATCAGAGGAAATGATGCAGCTTAAAGGAATATTCTTCTGCCTCACAAATCTGAATCGGAAAACATGAGAGTCAGCTGATGATTTTCTCCAAGCAGTTTAATAAACATCAGCCCAACTACTGATTTTTTTTTAACAAGTGTTTGAACCAGTCCTTTACTGGTGTTGGGATGTGGCTGCACCAGTTACACAATCTGCATGGATAAAATTCCATATCCTCCCAGCTGCTGAACCAGAATGAATGGATCCAGAACCTGGGCAAAAATTCCCCCCCTCATTGATATCACTGTAGCTGCAAACTCAGCAGAGTGGCATGGTGGCACAGTGGTTAGCACTGCTGCCTCCCAGCACCAGGGACCCAGGTTCAAATCCCGACTTGGGTCACTGTCTGTGCGGAGTCTGCACATTCTCCCCATGTCTGTGTGGGTTTCCTCTGAAAGCCATGCTGGCTCGGGTGCATTGGCTGTGCTAAATTCTCCCTCGTTGTCCCCTAACAGGCACTGGATTGCGGCGACTAGGGGAATTTCACAGTAACTTCATTGCAGTGTTAATATAAGCCTACTTGTGACAACAATAAATACATTTTAAACAGAAAACTGACAGTCCCAGTTAGACACTCTAGGTTCTGGTGCCGTCCTGAGATTCGTCAGGATTTTTGGGGAGGCTGGGGGGGATGGAAACTGAGGAGGGGAGGGAGAAATAAAGGGGGAGAGTGGGCAGGAAAAGGGGAAGAAGGGACAGGTGAACAGGGGGTTGAAGAGAGGGGAGGGCAGAGGGGAAAGGGGGAAGGGGGCATATTCAGCAGCATAAGGGAGGTGCTAATTTCAGTGGTGGTACAGGGTGGAGCCTTGACATACATTGTGAGGTGGGGGGGGGACATTTACTGCAGTGTGGGAGGGGATATTCACTGCAGTGTGGGGGGGGATATTCACTGCAGTGTGGGAGGGGATATTCACTGCAGTGTGGGGGTGGATATTCACTGCAGTGTTGGGGGGATATTCACTGTGGTGTTGGGGGGGGATATTCACTGCAGTGTTGGGGGATATTTACTGCAGTGTGGGGGGGATATTCAGTACAGTGTGTGGGGGGGAATCTCACTACGTGTGGGGGGGTATATCACTGCGGCGTGGGGGGGATATTCACTGCAGTGTGGGGGGATATTCACTGCAGTTGGGGGGGATATTCACTGCAGTGTTGGGGGGATAGCAGTGTGTCGGGGGGGATATTCACTGCAGTGTTGGGGGCAGTGTGGGGGGGATATTCACTGCAGTGTGGGGGGGGATATTCAGTGCAGTGTCGGGGGATATTCAGTGCAGTGTGTGGGGGAATCTCACTACGTGTGGGGGGGTATATTCACTGCGGTGGGGGGGGGATATTCACTGCAGTGTTGGGGGAGATATTCATTGCAGTGTTGGGGGGGATATTCACTGCAGTGTTGGGGGGATATTCACTGCAGTTTGGGGGGGTATTCACTGCAGTGTGTGGGGGGGATATTCACTGCAGTGTGGGGAGTATTCTCACTACGTGTGGGGGGTATATTCACTGCAATGTGGGGTGGGATATTCACTGCAGTGGGGGGGGTATATTCACTGCAGTGTGGGGGGATATTCACTGCTGTGTGGTGGTGGGGGGCAGATATTCACTGCAGTGTCGGGGGGGAATACTCACTGCAGTGTGGGGGGATATTCACTGCAGTGTGGAGAGGGGATATTCACTGCAGAGTGGGCGGGGATATTCACTGCATATTCACTGCAGTGTCGGGGGGATATTCACTGCAGTGTTGGGGGGATATTCACTGCAGTGTGGTGGGGAATATTCACTGCAGTGTGGGGGGTGATATTCACTGCAGTGTCAGGGGGGGAATATTCACTGAGTGTGGGAGGGGGATATTCACTGCAGTGTCGGGGGGGAATATTCACTGCAGTGTTGGGGGGATATTCACTTGCTGTGTGGAGAGGGGGGGATATTCACTGCTGTGTGGAGAGGGGGAGATATTCACTGCAGTGTTGGGTGGGATATTCATTGCAGTGTGGGGGGATATTCACTGCAGTGTGGAGAGGGGGAGATATTCACTGCAGTGTGTGGGGGGGGATATTCACTGCAGTGTGGTGGGGATGCAAAAGTCTGAGGTCACATTCCAACCCATTCAAGAACAGCTTCTTCCCTGTTGCCATCAGCCTTTTGTACGGAGCTACCTCTGATCTGTGTCTATACCTTAGACTGTAACACTACATCCTGCACTCTCTCCTTTTCTTCTCTATGAATGGTATGCTTTACCTGTATAGTGCAAAGAAACAATACTTTTCACTGTATGTTAATACGTGTGACAATAAATCAAATCTAATCAAAACTAGAGACTGGGACACTCCCTTCACCACCACAGTGTCACATCTGACCACAACAGATTCTTCTGGTTTCATATCATCATTGTCACAAAGGCCATTTCTGCTCTCTCTCTCTCTCTAAAATGCCCAACCTCCCCCTATCCCATCTCACCCACAGCTGAAACCCTCACCCATACCTTTGTTACACCCAGACCTTTTGATATGGGTATCACAGTGGCACAGTGGTTAGCACTGCTGCCTCACGGTGCTAGGGACCCAGGTTTGATTCCTGGCTGGGGACACTGTCTCTGCGGAGTTTGCACATTCTCCCCATGTCTGCGTGGGTTTCCTCCGGGTGCTCCGGTTTCCTCTCACAGTCTGAAAGACTTGCTGGTTAGGTGCTTTGGCCGTGCTAAATACCCGCTCTGTGTACCCGAACAGGTGCCAGAGTGTGGAGATTCGAGGATTTTCACAGTAACTTCATTGCAGTGTTAATGTAAGCCTTAGTTGTGACGGTAATGAATAAACCAAAAAAAATGCTTTCACGTGAAACTTGAGGCTGCAAGTTTTTGATTCGAAGGTGAGAGAGCTATCGAACCGATGTAGAGTTTCCCACCCCCTTCCGGCATGGGTCAGCCTCCCGGAGGAGGGGCTGAATGGTCCCTGTGGAGAGGAGGGTGATTATGGCTGTTTCTATTGGAATGGTCAAAGGTGAGGAAACCCTATGTCTCTGACAGCATTGAGCTGATTCTCCCCTCTACTACTGACGTTTCGGCTGTCAATGCTACCTGTGCACCTCCACCACTGCCAGTCCCCCTGCCACCCACTTAATACCACAGCTCCACCAAGGACCACAAGAGGCAGCATTGTTGGAGGCCAGAGAGCAGTCAGGTCATTGACAATTCCTGCTACAAGACTGGGGAGAGCAGACCAGCCTTTTTGGAGGGGGTGGGGTAGAGGGTGTGGTGACATCTTGAGATTGGAAATAAAATCACAGAATGTTCTAGAACAGCCTGACATGGCAGATCTGCCTTGGGCCCTTTCCTAATGCACGTTTCTGCTCACTTTGAGATTCTTTTTCAAGTCATTGCCTCCTTTCAGTTTTTTGTTAGAGGGGGATTTCCCATCCTGACACCAACAGGCACCATGGCTGATGGGGCTCTCCAGATTCTCCATCCCCTGTTCCCACCCCCTCTCCCGATCAGCCACGGTGACCCCCCCTGGTTAGGGGTTCTGGAAAACCCCAGCCTTAGTTCCTTGTTTCAGTTGGTGAGATGGAAAGACTAGACTGAGATTTGAAATTCTGAAACACCAACCCCCAGCCACCCTTCCAACCATGGCAATTAGCGTCCTTTATGAGCTGGGTTTAGCTGCCCCCCACCCTGCCTTGCGGTTCCTCACAGGCCTCAGGCTGCAGTGGAGAGAGTTGGGGGGTGGGGTGGTGTCAGCCTGGTAATTCAGGGGTCAGTGCTCCTCATCAGTGTAGAGATGGCTTCATTCTAGATGTCCTGTCCACCATCCCCCCCACCATACACACCCCACTCTTCCCACTCAAAAAACAAAGCAAAGAACAATATACCACGGGAAACAGGCCCTTCGGCCCAAAGATCCCGCGCCGCCATTTTAACGTCACCACTTCCACCCATGATCCTTGTCTACGTTTATGGAAATCTGCATTGGAGCCAAATTGGGGAGATAATTTAGGGAGAATTTGTTCTGCCAATCAGCCTAAGAGCATATCTTTGGGGATGTGGGAGGAAACCAGAGCAGCCGGAGAAAACCCACGCAAGCACGGGGGAGAATGCGCAAACCCTCACAGACACAGGCCCAAATCCATGTATCTGCACAACGCAGTGATAGTCACTGAGTTGTCGTGTTGCCCACTTGTACCCATATCTGTACTCTGAGTTCCCCCTTCACAGATAGCCTGCAAATTCGGAGTTGGAGGGATCAAGCCAACTGCTCCACCTCGGTTTGAGGAAAAGAGAGTTACAGAGCAGAGAGGGCAGCACGGTGGTTATCATTGCTGCTGGGTTCAATTCTAGGCTTGGGTCCCTGTCTATGTGGAGTCTGCACATTCAAAGAACAAAGAAAGAACAAAACAGCACAGGAAACAGGTCCTTCGGCCCACAAGTTGTGCCAATCACATCTATACCTACCAAGTCATAGAATCTGTAACTCCCAATCCCATTAAATCCCATGCACTCATCCAGAAATCTCTTAAAAGACCCCAGCGAGTTCGCCTCTATCACCACTGATGGCAACCGATTCCATTCACTCACCACCCTCTGAATGAAAAACTTACCTCTAACATCTCCTCTGTACTTGCCCCCCAGCACCTTAAACCTGTGCCCTCTCGTAGCAACCATTTCAGCCCGTGGAAATCCTTGTCTATATTTATAGATCTATACATTAGAACCAAATTTGAGACAATTCAGGGAGAATTTGTTCTGCCAATCAGCCTGAGAGCACATCTTTGGGATGTGGGAGGAAACCGGAGCACCCGAAGAAAACCCACGCAAGCGCGGGGAGAATGTGCAAACTCCCACAGACACAGGCCCAAATCCATGTATCTGCACAGCACAGCGATAGTCACTGAGCTGTCGTGTGGCCCATCAAATGGTCCAGGTCAAGCGTACACTAACGACGTGAAGCACTAGGATACTCTTGAAAAAAAATCCAAAAGCAGCCCTCTCACGACCCATCATTCTCCCCGTGTCTGCATGGGTTTCCTCCCACAGTCCAAAAGACGTATAGATTAGGTGGATTGGCCGTGCTAAATTGACCCTCAGTGTCAGGGGGCTTAGCCGGAGAAATATGTGGGGTTACGAGAACAGGGCTTAGGTGGCCCACAGTGCAGGCTCGATAGGGCGAATGGCCTCCTTCTGCACTGTGGGGACTCTATGATTAACTCTATGATTTCCATAACGCCTCTGGATCCTTACAGAGAGGGAGCAGTGTCTGAGTGACAAGGCTGTGGCTTTCAACAGAACTACACAGGGCAAGATCCCACACAGAACAGAAAGGTCTCTGCTGGACAATTTGTACCCTCGAGTTCCTGAGGATGGAGGGACAGTTAGCCCTGGCCCAGCCTGCGAACACATCCGGATACACCGGGTAAATTGTACTCCAGGCGCCGGTGGTGGAACAGTTGGCTCTGGTGCTATTTATCACGCGGTGAGTGACAAGCACAATTAGGGTGTCAAGCTAACAGATTGGACGAGTGAAGCTACCTCAACCCCCGGCGTCCTGGGTCAATGGAAGTGTTTGATGTTTCACCAGATTAGAATCGCAGTGTGAAAGACAAGGCTGAAACTAATGGATGTGAACGGGTAATACTGCTGATTAGGCCAAGACAATTAGAATAATACTGTTCACGAAGTTATTAACGCACACACACACACACACGCACACACAAAAAATTGAATGACCCACTGAGAGTTAAAGCTGGGCTTCAGAATACTGCCAGCGAAAGGGTCTGAGCTCAGCAGTTTATTTGCTCTGAAATTGCTCACCTAAACACTTTGCAATGAATTCCTTTTCCATTTCCGTGGCGGTAATGAACGGGTATAAAATGCACACTGGATGACCATCAATGAAGCTGCTTTCGCACGGGCTATGTAGATTTCAAAGCTCCTTAACAATCCCAGAGATTTACTCATCTGCACGCAGCAATGGGTTAGTCAGAGACTTGTTGGGAGCAGTAAAATATCTGACGCTGACATTCACCCATCGTTGACACCGGGTTGGCGCTGAACCCTTGTTAGCGTGAGCCAGGGACACAGCCGGGATTGGCCCCACTTAACCCCTGTTCGGAGGGCATGCTTTAAAGCAGCCAGCATCTCTTAAAGGGACAGCGCGTGCCCATATCAGAAGAGGTTAGCTGCCCGAGGAAGGGGACTGGGGGCAACAACCAATTCGGGGGGCGGGAACCCGAATTGTAGCTCCAGTATACAGGAGTTTGAGAGCAGTGAGGGCACGAATAAGGCTTTAAGGAGTGTACAGGCAGGCAGGAAGGTGGTCCAAGGTGTGTCTACTCTAGGAGTACAATATCAAGGGTAGGTGTCTTGGCAGTGTTGAGGAGCAGAAGGATCTTGGGGTTCCAGTCCATAGGTCTCTTAAATCTGCCCCGCAAGTGGAGGATGTGGTCAAGAAGGCATATGGTGTACTGGCCTTCATTAATCAAGGGATTGAGTTTAGGAGTCGGGAGGCAATGATGCAGCTTTATAAGACCCTTGTCAGACCCCACTTGGAGTACTGTACGCAGTTCTGGTCGCCTCAGTATAGGAAGAATGTGGAAGCTGTTGAGAGGGTGCAGAGGAGATTTACAAGGATGTTGCCTGGATTGGGGGGCATGCCTTATGAAGATAGATTGAGGGAGCTAGGTTTCTTCTCCCTGGAGAGACGAAGGTTGAGAGGCGACCTGATAGAGGTTTATAAGATGTTGAGAGGAATAGATAGGGTGGATTCTCAGAGGCTATTTCCCAGGCCTGAAATGGTTGCTACGAGAGGACACAGGGTTTAAGATGCTGGGGGGAGGTACAGAGGAGATGTTAGAGGTCAGTTTTTCACTCAGAGGGTGGTGAGTGAATGGAATCGGTTGCCATCTGTGGTGGTAGAGGTGAACTCGCTGGGGTCTTTTAAGAGACCTCTGGATGAGTACATGGGATTTAATGGGATTGGGAGTACAGATAGTTCTATGGCCTGTTAGGTATAGATATGATCGGCACAACTTGTGGGCCGAAGGGCTGTCGTGTTCTATGATCTATATTCTATTCCAACCCCAGGAGCATCTGGAATAAGTTGGGTGAACTTGCAGCGTGGGTTGGTACTTGGGACTCCGATGTTGTGGCCATTTCGGAGACACGGATAGAGCAGGAACAGGAATGGTTGTTGCAAGTTCTGGGGTTCAGATGTTTCGGTAAGAACAACAACAACAAAGAGCAACACAGCATGGGAAACAAGCCCTTCGGCCCAACGAGCCCACGCCGCCGTCCTAACGTCTTAATGACATATCCATGACTTTAGGCTATGCCTATTGTGGAAGATTCCCATATAGGGACCAATATAGGGACAATTTGTTACCCAATCAGCCTAAGAGCACATTTTTGGGATGTGGGAGGAAACCGGAGCACCCGGAGAAAACCCACGCAACCACGGGGAGAACGCGCAAACTCCCGCAGACACAGGCCCAAATCCATGTGTCTGCACAGCAACACGATAGTCTCTGAACTGTCATGTTGCCCATCAGATGGTCCAGTTTAAGCATACACTAACGACTTGAAGCACTAGGCCACTCCTGAAGCAACATCCAAGAGCAGCCCTCGCACGACCTGTCAAATGCATGCACCTTGTTGGTCAACAAGGTGGACCGAATTGCCTGTGGAATTGGGGAAGGTGGTAAAAGAGGGGCAGGCATGGCATTGTTAGCCAGGATGTAGAGATGCCGGTGTTGGACTGGGGTAGTAAGAACTCAGTAAGAATTTAGCAACACCAATTTTAAATCCAACCGATTTATTTGATAGTAAAATTGCGAGCTTTCGACACTCTGTAACTTTGTCAGCAGAGACTGATAGCCAAGTTCCGCGCACATGAGGATGGTCTTAATAGGGATCTTGGCTT
This sequence comes from Sphyrna mokarran, assembly GCA_024679065.1. Taxonomy (NCBI): domain Eukaryota; kingdom Metazoa; phylum Chordata; class Chondrichthyes; order Carcharhiniformes; family Carcharhinidae; genus Sphyrna; species Sphyrna mokarran. The sequence continues at coordinate 18,994,562 of JAGIQG010000033.1, read as the reverse complement.
CATGACACACTATCTGTAACCCCCGTAACTTGCCTGGGTTAGCAAAAAACCTCACTTACTGTGCTGTCTGGGGAAAATACACAATTCTCTAACCAATGCTCAGGATTCCCTTCACACACATTGTTAGCCACTTTAACACTTGAATAGCAGGTTAGATGTGAGGATTCGCATTCTAATCAGCAATCTCTGACTGTCTGTGCTGATGTGTGCTATTGCAGACCAGAACACTGCATTTGCCTGAGGAAGACACAGAGTGTCAAAAGCTTGCAATTTTACTATCAAATAAATCAGTTGGATTTAAAATTGGTGTTGCTAAATTCTTACTGAGCTATTGTTAGTCAGGAACAGTGTTACAGTGGTAGAAAGGATGGTTTGATGAGGGCTCATCTATTGAGGTGGTACGGACTGAGGTTAGAAACAGGAAAGGAGAGGTCACCCTGAGGGGAGTTTTCTACAGACCTCCGAAGGTGATAGATATAGGAGAGATGTCAGAGGAAGTCTTTATTCAGAGAGTAGTAAGGGCATTGAGTGTCCTGCCTGCAACTGTAGTGGATTCACCAACATTAAGGGGACTTAAATGGCCATTGGATAAATATATGGGTGATATTGGAATAGTGTAGGTTAGATGGGCTTTAGGTTGGTTTCAGAGGGCCCGGACTGCGCTTTAATGTTCGATGTTCTATGGTTCATTAAGTTTCATGGCAGCCATTTTGGAGATCCTGCCGTGAACTCTGGTCACATATGAGGACTTCCCCTTCTCTCAGGGCTGGCCACACAGGAAGGTCAGCAAAAGGTCAGTGTTAGGACACAGCAACAATCGGAAAGAAGTTCAATGAGCTGTCAAGGTAAGGCTCCTGAGCTCGCCCTCCACTGGCGAGGTTTAAGGTGAGAGGGGAGAGATACTGAAAGGTACAGAGGAGCAATTTTTTTGACATAGAGGGTAGTGAGTGGCTGGAACAAGCTTCCAGAGGCTGTAGTAGAGGCAGGTACAATTTTGTCTTTGAAAAAGCATTTCAACAGTTACACGGGTAAGATGGGTATAGAAGGATATGGGCTAAACGCGGGCAATTGGGATTAGCTTAATGGCAAAAACTGGGCAGTACGGACAAGTTGGGTCAAAGGGTCTGTTTTCCATGCTGTAAACCTCAAGGACTCTATGACTCTATCTCCATGTGTGGATATCAGGGGATCTGATTGTAGTCTCTCCCTGTGTAGGGGCGGGGAGAAGATGGGTGAAGCACTACACAGATGATGCAGCGGAGTGATTTTTCTCTGTATGTATGGTTGCACCATCATTAAGGCAGGCAGCTGACACTGTACCAGTTACATGTGTGGGAGTGTCACCTCAGCCAGGAGGGAAAAGTTTCCAAATGAGAGTGAACCCTAATTTGACTGTGACTGAGCCCACTCTGTAGCTCAATGTAGGAGGAGCTCGGGTCTGATACAATCATTTTATGATGTTAGTGTACCTTTAAAAAAGGTTTTTTTAAAGTCACATTCTCTGCAGCTATCACTGTTCCAGTTTCTTTCATTGTTGCCAGAGTTTCTGGTGAAGTCTCTTTATCACTACTTCAATGGCTTAAATGGAGTTTTGTTGATTTTTGTTGTGGGCCTCCTGTATTGTGAGAGGGAAGATTCATTTGCAAGTCAAAATCAGGTAGTTTTCCCCCAGAAAAATATCTAAGAATTCATTTTCAGTTTTGGTTGAGAAGGGAATGGAAAGCATTGCTTTTTTCTCTCTCTCTTCCTGTTTTGGAAATTCTGTTGTTTGAGGAAGCCTTCCTGGAGTGCAAAATCTACTGTTAATGGTTGACTTGCCTAGAGTCTCTCCTTGGTGTTCCTCTGACTCCAAGCTTGTCTGTTTGTGCCTTAAGAGAACTGCAGCATTCAGCCAAAGGATGAAATCCCAGTATTACATGTACATTAGTCTTTGTTTTGATAAACCTGTGGTAAGTGTTTTGTTTATGGGATTGGTTTGATTGGGACATTTCTTACATTCATTAAGGGTTAGACAATATCATGATTGTTTCTTTCTTGTTTGTTATTGGTAAAGATTATTGCTAATTTTCTTTCTATGCATGTTAACTATATTCTTAAATAAACTTTATATGGTGAAAGCTCCCTCGTGGGTCACTTGAATCATACCTGAAATGAAACATCTCATGCTCACCCTAACCAAATTCAAAATGTAAAACTTGTGATTCAGGTGGATTTCACAGAACCCTCTGGAGTTTCTAACCTGAATTATAACAATGTCCCTAGTGTGATTTATTCACAGTCATAGAGTGGAAACATCGTGACTGTGATTTCACGGTAATGTGGGAAAGAATTCTCGGAATGGGATGTGAGCTCGTTATTTATTCATATTCAAGCCATCCAATTGGCTCGCTGTGACATCACTGACATCTTCTAAAATGTGTCCAGCAGAGTTAGCAACTCTCGAGAAGCACAGTGTTCCTTAACTAGAGACTCTAACTAGCACTATACTCCTTAACTAGAGACCCTAACTCGCACAATACTTATCTCGAGATTGTAACAAGTACAATGCTCCTTACCTAGAAATCCTAACTAGCACAATACTCCTTAACTAGAGACCTAACTAGCACAATACTCCTCACCTAGAAATCCTAACTAGCACTATACTTAACTAGGGACTCTAACTTGCGCAATAGTCCTTAACTAGAGACCCTAACTAGCACAGTGCTCCTCACCTAGAAATCTAACTAGCACAATGCTCCTCATCTAGAAATCCTAGCTAGCACTATACTACTTAACTAGAGATTGTAACAAGTACAATGCTCCTTACCTAGAAATCCTAACTAGCACAATAATCCTTAACTAGTGTCCATAATTAACACAATACTCCTTAACTAGAGACCCTAACTAGCACAAAGTTCTTTAACTGGAAACCCTGACTAACACAATGCTCCTTAAGTAGAGACACTAACTAGCACAATTATCCTTATCTAGTGATTGTAACTAGCACAATACTCCTTGACTAGATATCCTAAATAGCAAAATAGTTCTTAACTAGAATTCACAACTAACACAATACTTCTAAACCAGAGATCCTAACTAGCATGACATTCTTTAACTGGGGACCCTAACTAGCACAACGTTCCTTAACTAACAATACTCCTAGAGACCTAACTGGCACAATATTCCTTAATTGGGGATCCTAACTAGCACAAAACTACTTAACCAGAGACCTTAACTAGCACAATATTCCTTAACTAGAGTCCCTAACTAGCACAACGTTCCTTAAGTGGAGATTGTAACTAACACAATATTCCTTAACTAGAAGCTCTCACTAGCACAATGTTGTTTAACTAGTAACTGTGACTAGCATAATGCTCCTTAAGTAGAGACACTAATTAGCACAGTTATCTTATCTAGTGATCGTAGTTTGCACAATACTTCTTGACTAGATATTCAAACTAGGAAAATAGTTCTTGACTAGAGACCCTAACTAGTACAGTGCCCCTTAACTAATAACCCTCACTAGTGCAATGCTCCTTAACTAGAGACCCTCACAAGGACAACAGTCCTTAACTGAAGACCTGACTAGCACAATGCTCTGTAACTAGAGAAACTCATTAGCACAACACTCATTAACTAAAAAATCTTATAGCACAATTCTCCCCAACTAGTGACTTAACTAACACAATGTTCCTTAACTAATGACCCTCACTAGCACAATGCCCTTTAACTAAAAGCCTTCACTAGGACAACACTCCTAAACTAATGACCCTGAGCAATAAACTCCCCTTGATTAAATACCTTAACAAGCACAATGCTCATTAACTAGTGATCTTTGCTAGCCCAATGCTCCTTAACTAAAGACTCCTGGTCTTTAGTTAAGGAGCATTGGGCTAGCAAAGAACAAGTAAAATATCCCTGGAGAACCTAACTAGCACAATATCCTTAACTGGACTCTCGCCAGCACATTGCTCCTTAACTAGTGATGTTATGACCAGTGTTCAACTAGAGACAGTACCAGCACATTACACCTTGACTAGTGATTCTCACTAGCACAATGCTTGTTAACTAGTGACCCTCACTAGCACAATGCTCCTTAACTAGTGACCCCAATAGCACAATGCTCCTTAACTAGTGATCCTTACTAGTACAATGCTGCTTAACTAGTGAATCTATAAGCACAATGCTCAACTAGAGACGCTCACTAGCACATAAATCCTTGACTACTGATTCTCACTAGCACAATGCTCGTTAACTAGTGACTCGATGCTCCTTAACTAGCGACCTTTGGTACCACTATGCTCCTTAATAGGTGACCCCACTAGCACAATGCTCCTTAACTAGTGATCGTTACTAGCACAATACCCCTTAACTAGTGACCCTACGAGCACAATGCTCAACTAGAGACGCTCACTAGCACATTACTCCTTAACTAGCGAACCCAACTAGCACAATGCTCCTTAACTGGTGACCTTTACCAGCTCAGTTCTCCTTAACTAGTGACTAGCATTATCAGGCTGCTCGCAGATACTGAAAAAGGGGTTACCCTTCAGTTTGAATGGGTTATAAATATCGTTTTGCTTTAAAATGGGATCTTTAATCCCGGGAAGGTGTTTTGCCAACGTGGCGATTTTTTTTCTCCCTGAACGGATATTTGACAGGCTGGGTCGCACCTTGCCGAGGATTCAGGGAGGGGGGGTTTCCAGGTCCTCTGTGTATTAGAGCAGCCCGGGAAGCAGGGTCCCCAACACCACGGCTGTGACTATATTACCAGCACCCTGATGGGAGCGGTGCCTGAATCAAGTTGGAGCAAGAGTGGGACACACACAGCTGGGTACAGACAGCTGGAATAGCAGGAGAGTAGAGTATCACGCAGCCCGGTGCCTCAGCATGCTTAGTGGAGTGGCTGATTGGTGCTGACAGATTGAGAGCATGTGATAATCCTCAAAAAAACACATTTAAAAATAGGATCAGCAATCGCCTATCTGATGGCTGTCTTGCAGCTCTGTGCAAACGCGATGATGTGTCTGATTTACATATACAGAAGCCATTTTTGGCTTTTCCTTAACTCACTGTTACTTCGGATCTTAATTCTAAGCAAACACAAACACTGATTAACACGGAGAAATCTTTTCCAACGTGCAGTGAAAATGCGACATGCCTTACCTCTGCGCCCCAGTGCGAATTTGCAAAGCACGTTGTCTCAGTGTGTGGTCTCAGTGGGTGGTTAGCACGGCTGCCTCACAGCGCCAGGGACCTCAGGTTCGATTCTCGGCTTGGGTCACTGTCTGTGTGGAGTTTGCACGTTCTCCCCGTGTCTGCGTGGGTTTCCTCCAGTGCTCCGCTTTCTTCCCACAGTCTGAGAAACATGCTGGTTAGGTGCATTGACCTGAACAGGTGCCAGAGTGTGGGAACTAGAGGAATTTCACAGTAACTTCATTGCAGTGTTAATGTTACTTGTGACTAATGAATTAACTTTAGAACATAGAACACAGAACCCTACAGTGCAGAAACAGGCCCTTTGGCCCTTCGAGTCTGCACCAAACACAATCCCATGAAGACTCTATCCCCATACTCCTACACATTCACCCACTAATCCCCCTAACCTACACATCCCAGGTCACTAAGGGACAATTTTAGCATGGCCAATCAACCTAACCTGCATATCTTTGGACTTTGGAGGAAACTGGAGCACCCAGAGGAAAACGATGCAGACATGAGGATAATGTGCAAACTCCACACAGACAGTGACCCCACGCATCCCGGACATTCTCTCTTCCACCTTCTTCCGTCGGCCAAAAGATGCAAAAGTCTGAGGTCACGTATCGACCGACTGAAGAACAGCTTCTTCCCTGCTGCTGTCAGACTTTTGAATGGACCTACCTCCCGTTAAGTTGATCTTTCTCTATACCCTAGCTATGATGTAACACTACATTCTGCACTCTCTCCTTTCCTTCTCTATGAAAGGTATGCTTTGTCTGTATAGCATGCAAGAAGCAATACTTTTCCCTGTGCACTAATACATGCGACAATAATAAAATCTAATCAAAGCAAACGTTTATTTTCAAATAGAGCATCTTGTAATGTATATCGCAAACAAGAGTTTATTGCAAACAGACCATAACTTTTTCAGTAGAGTATCAGAAACATGGTGTGCTGGAATTCCAGATGAGGGAGGAATCCGGCAATATCACAAGATGGGTAAGCATCGAAAAGTTTCTCCGTGAAGGCACACACAAAACTAACAAGAAATTTCTTCATCTTGCCCATGGTGAATGCATAGAATTCACTCTCACAGAATGTAGTTGAGGTCAAAAATGTCTGATTTCAAGAAGGAATTAAATATGGCCCTTGGGGCTAAAGAGGGGTCAATGAATAGGGAGGAAAAGAGAACCAGGATATTGAATTTGATGATCAGCCATGATCATAATGAGTGGCAGAGCAGGCTCAAAGAGCGTCATATTGAATGGGTGGCACTGTGGCAGTACCGGGGACCCGGCTTCAATTCTGGCCTTGGGTAACTCTGCATGGAGTCAGCACATTCTCCCCATGTCTGCGTGGGTTTCCTCTGTGGGCTCTGGTTTCCTCCCATAGTCCAAAGATGTGCGGGTTAGATGGATTGGCCATGCTAAATGGTGTCAAGTAGTGCAGTTATTGGGATAGGACCTGGGTGGGATTGTTGTCTCTGCAGGCTCGAGGGCCGAAAGGCCTCCTGCTCCTCTGTCGAGATTCTATGATTGGCAGAGCAGACTCGATGGGCCAAATGGCCAGGCCCTACTGGTTATGTCTATGTTTCTATGTAAACTCCAGTAGGTACAAGCCAACCAACCCATTCTTATTATTAAAATTCAGTGAACTAATTCAAATGCATTTAGTTCCATGGACACATGAACAGGATGGGAATGGAGGGGTATAGAAAACTGATTTAAAATAGGGATCATAAGCCTTGGGAGTCCCTGGGAAGTGTGTAAATAGATGATGATATTGATGTACTTGTTTTTATCCTACAGGTGCTCTGGTCCACCTTGTTGTCTAACGAGGGGCATACACGCGATGGGTCGTGAGAGGGCTGCTCTTGGATCTTTTTGAGAGTATCCTAGTGTTTCACGTTGTTAGTGTACGCTTGACCTGGACCATTTGATGGGCAACACGACAGCTCAGTGACTATTGCTGTGCTGTGCAGATACATGGATTTACGCATTCTCCCCGTGCTTGCATGGATTTTATCCAAAGAACAAAGAACAAAGAACAAAACAGCACGGGAAACAGACCCTTCGGCCAACGAGCCCACGCTGCCACCCCGATGTTCCCACCTCTACCCACGATCCCTGTCCATGTTTATAGATCTATGGATTAAAAAACCAAAATTGAGACAATTTAGGGAGAATTTGTTTTGCCCTAAATTGTCTCAAATTTGGGACAAAATACTCCGGGCGTTCCGGTTTCCTCCCACATCCCAAAAATGTGCTCTTAGGCTAATTGACAAAACAAATTCTCCCTACATTGTCGCAAATTTAGTTTTTTGGGGGAGTCCCACCCCGCAGTTGGGATGGGTGGGGGAAGGCCAGAAGTCGGGGTGAGCTAGAGTGAGGGTGGTCAGCAGAGGATGGCGGGGTGGGGGGTGGTGGAGTTGGTTGGGACGACTTGGGGAACTTACTGTCGGGAGGAGTGCTGGAGATCGCTGTGGGCCAGGAGGAGGGGGGACCAGGATTAGGCCTGGGAATGATCGGGGGGTGGGGTGGCCAGCAATCAGGCTGTGGGAGGAAGAGGGGTCACGGGGCTGGAGGATAGTCAAGCTGGCTAGAAATCGGAGGGATGCTGGAGTGCACCTGCATTGTACTGAGCACAGACAGAACAGCACACGCCCAATGGCTCACTCAGCGTGCTGATTACAACTCTCCCAGCGGGGATAGACACCGTGCACTGAACTGTAATAATATTCACGCCTCTGAGGTGCACAGAGTGTGGGACATTCTTCTCTGAACCCCTCCGGCCGAAAGAAATAATGAACTACTCCAATTTTCATACGAATGCGACGCTTAGAATTTTCTTTAGGAGAATTCCAGCCATCATTTTACAACTAAAGGCCTCAGGATTGAGAACCTCTTTCCTCCCTATCCTCTCACAACCCCCTCCCGCTGTGTAATAGGCCCCTGAGGAATCTCATCGACACTGATACATCATCAGAGTGTCCACATCATCACTAACACACACACAGCAGTGATCCCCGCACGTTGAAACTGTTACCCACAAAAGCAAACAGCCAGGAAACACTTCCGTTCAAAACTTGTTAGATAAATTCATTGAGGGGGATTAATGTCAGACAATAATTACCCATTGAAACAGGGATCACTGCTGGGTGACGCAGAGCTGGGGGTGAGGGATATATGTAAGGGATGGTGGGTGTGTGCCAGCTGGGGGCAAGGGGTGAGGAGGGAATACATACTGAGTGTGAGAGAGGTACCCGAACAGGTGCCGGAGTGTGGCAACTTATTTACTGTTATTTCATTAATATAAGCCTACTTGTAGCACCAATTAATACATTTTAAAATATTAAATGTGAAAAACTCCATGCAGGCAGTCACCCAAGGCCAGAATCAAACCCGAGTCCCTGGCGTTGTGAAGCAGTTGTGTTAATCACTGTGCTGCCCCAATCTGATGTATTTTCTGAAGAGACATCCATTAATTTTTGCTGTGTTTAGATTTTTTTGCTGTTGTGTGCTCCTGTTCTGGACCCCAAACATAGAAACTACAATAAGGTGTAAGCCATCCGCTCCCCCCACCCCATCCCCCAAAGCCTGTTCTGTCATTTGTTTTGATCATGTCTGATTATCCTGATATTCCCCCTTCCCTCTATATCCCATAAGACATTGGAGCAGAACTGGGCCACTCAGCCCATTGAGTCTGCTCCAATCATGGCTGATTTTTTTTATCTCATCCCCATCCTCCTGCCCTCGCGTTAAGTTGATTTTTCTCCTCACCCTAGCTATGACTGTAACACTGCATTCTGCACTCTCTCCTTTCCTTCTCTATGAACAATATGCTTGGTGTAGCACACAAGAAACTACACGGTGTACTAATACACGTGACAACAATAAATCAAATCAAACTAAACACAGCAATTTTCACAAACTATCCCAAAGTGTTCTCCAGCCAGTTACAAACACTCTGGGATGCATCGCCACTGTTGTAACTCAGCAGCCAGTTGCTCACAGCAAGTTCCCAGAAATGTCAAGGTGATAATGAGCAAATGATCTCCTTCAGTGACTTTGGTTAAGGGATAAATATTGCCCGATTGGTCAGAGAGAGATCCCCTGCCCTTCTTCTGAACTGCGCCACAGGATCCTTTATGGAGAGAGCAGACACACTGGATGGGATTTTCCACTTGCGTTCACCCAAGACCCACCCGAGGTCAACGGACTGCCCATCAGAATATCAACTTTGCCCTCAGTTTGTACAATGGGCTTTGAACCCAAGTGATTCTGTCTTAAATGATTCTGGATGTGGAAGCTATTGAGCAAGTGCAGAAGAAATTGGGTGGCATGCCTTATGAGGATAGGTTGAGGGAGCTCGGTCTTTTCTCCCTGGAGAGACAAAGGATAAGAGGTGACCTGATAGAGGTTTATAAGATGTTGAGAAGAATGGATAGGGTGGATTCTCGGAGGCTATTTCCCAGGGCTGAAATGGTCGCTCTGAGAGGACACAGGTTTAAGGTGCTGGGGAGCAGGTACAGAGGAGATGTCAGGGGTAAATTTATCACTCAGAGGGTGGTGTGTGAATGGAATTGGCTGCCATCAATGGTGGTAGAGGCAAACACACTGGGGTCTTTTAAAAGACTTCTGGATGAGTACATGGGATTTAATGGGATTGGGAGTTATAGATAGGCCTAGTAGGTAGGGATATGATCGGCACAACTTGTGGGCCGAAGAGCTTTTATGTGCTGTAGCGTTCTATGTTAAACCCAAAAGGTGTGACTGACTGAGCACAGTTGGCAATCCCATCCAGTTAAATCCTTATCTGTGCTTACAGTCTGTAACCGTCTTGAAGTGGCGTCAGGCCCAGGAGTCAATGAGACATCCTGACAGGATAGAAACATAGACACATAGAAGCAGGAGGAGGCCATTCAGCCCTTCGAGTCTGCTTTGCCATTCATCCGGATTGTGGCTGATCATCAAATTCAATATCCTCGTCTTCGAGCCAGTAAAACGTGTTCACTCATACGGTATCTTTACTCAGAGCCATGAACAAGACAATGATCGATATTATTTTGCAGCCCAATTCTTACAGTCCCTTTCCTCGATTGATCTATTTCTTTGGCTTTTAGTCTTACAGAGTGCCTGATTAAAGGCAACTTAAAGAATCAGCTACCACACTCTGAAAGACATTCTATTTCAGTGTATTGGCCATGCTAAGTTCTCTCTCAATGTACCCGAACAGCGCCAGAGTGTGGCGACGAGGGGATTTTCACAGTAACTTCATTGCAATTACTGTGAAAATCCCTAGTCGCCACACTCCGGTGCCTGTTCGGCTACACTAAGGGAGAATTTAGCATGACCAATGCACCGAACCAGCATACCTATTGGACTGTGGGAGGAAACCAGAGCACCCAGAAGAAACCCATGCAGACATGGGGAGAATAAGAACAAAGAAGAACGAAGACCAAAACAGCACAGGAAACAGGCCCTTCGGCCCAACGAGCCCGCGCTGCCACCCCGATGTTGTTTTATTCTTGCTGTTTTATTCTTTGTTCTTTGTACCTCTCCTCTCACCTGATGAAGGAACAGTGCTTCGAAAGCTCATGATTCCAAATAAACCTGTTGGATTTTAACCTGGTGTTGTGAGACTTCTTACTGTGCCCACCCTAGTCCAAAGCCAACATCTCCACATCATAAAGTATAATAAAGTTTTGATAAAATACTAGTAAAATATTGACCTAACGAATAAAGTACATTAAGGAAAGAGTATTCCCAGTTTATTCAATTATATTTCAACCCATTAGATGAAACTGACACACTGCCTGTATCACAAAAGAGCAAAAATATAACTTAAAATTAAAGATTAATTTCAATTACTTTTCCTTTAATCATAACTGTCAGCTTCCAATGATGAACTGGAATAATATTTGTGTAATTAAGGCACGATTACTCTTACTCAAACCGATTTCTGAAAAAGAAAGTATTAATTATAGATTTAAATATTTTGGATGGTTAACATTGGGCGGAATTTTACCAGCACGTCCACCCAAGGTTTGTATGTTGCAGAGAACCATAGAAAATTACAGCTCAGAAACAGGCCCTTTGGCCCTTCTTGTCTGTGCTGAACCATTTTTTGCTTAGTCCCACTGACCTGCACTTGGATCATATCCCTCCACACCCCTCTCATCCATGAACCCATCCAAGTTTTTCTAAAATGTTAAAAGTGACCCCGCATTTACCACTTTATCCGGCAGCTCATTCCACACTCCCATCACTCTCTGCGTGAAGAAGACCCCCCTAATATTCCCTTTAAATTATTCTCCTTTCATCCTTAATCCATGCCCTCTGCTTTTTTTTCTCCCCTAATCTCAGTGGAAAAACCCTGCTTTTATTCAAAGAACAAAGAACAAAGAACAAAACAGCACGGGAAACAGGCCCTTTGGCCCAACGAGCCCGCGCCGCCACCTCGATGTTCCACTTTTACCCGTGATCCCTATCCATATTTATAGATCTATGGATTAAAAACCAAATTTGAGACAATTTAGGGAGAATTTGTTTTGCCAATTAGCCTAAGAGCACATCTTTGGGATGTGGGAGGAAACCGGAGCTCCCGGAGAAAACCCACGCAAGCACTGGGAGAATGCGCAAACCCCCACAGACACAGGCCCAAATCCATGTATCTGCACAGCACAGAGATAGTCACTGAGCTGTCGTGTTGCCCATCAAATGGTCCAGGTCAAGCGTACACTAACGACGTGAAGCACTAGGATACTCACGAAAAAAAATCCAAGAGCAGCCCTCTCACGACCCATCGCGTGTATGCCCCTCGTTAGACAACAAGGTGGACCAAAGCACCTGTAGGTTAAAAACAAGTACATCAATATCATCATCTATTTACACACTTCCCAGGGACTCCCAAGGCTAATGATCCCTATTTTAAATCAGTTTTCTATACCCCTCCATTCCCATTCTGTTCATGTGCCCATCTAAGTATTTCTTAAATAACTCCAGAGTACCTGCCTCCACCACTTTACTTGGCAATGCATTCCATACCCCCACTACCCTCTGTGTGAAAAAACTCCCTCTAGCATCCAAATTATACCTTACCCTCCTCACCCTAAGCCCATGACCCCTCGTGCTATTTGAGCCCATCCTCGGAAAAAGCTTAACCCTGTTTACTCTATCTATCCCCTTCAAAATCTTGTACACCTCTATCAGATTTTCTCTAAGTCTACGAGTTTCTAAGGAAAACAGTCTCAAGTTGCCTAATCTCTCCTTGTAACTCAGACCTTCCATACCAGGCAGCATCCTGGTAAACCTCCTCTGCACTCTCTCCAGAGTCTCCACATCCTTCTGGTAGTAAGGCAACTGGAACTGGACACAGTATTCCAAATGAAGTCTAACCAGCGTTTTGTACAACTGCAACATTAAAGGCCAGCTCTTGTACTCTATACCCCTTCCTATAAAGGCTAGCACACCATATGCCTTCTTCACAACCTTCTCCACTTGCTCTGCCACCTTCAGAGACTTGTTCACCTGCACCCCCAGGTCCCTCTGCGTTCACTCTATCTATACCCATCAAAATCTTATACACCTCTATCAAATCTCCCCTCATTCTTCTACACTCCAGGGAGTAAAGTCCTAACCTATTCAATCTCTCTCTGTAACTCAGCTTCTCAAGTCCCGGCAACATCCCTGTGAACCTCCTCTGCACTGTTTCAACCTTATTTGCATCCTTCCTGTAACTAGGTGACCAAAACTGTACACAGTACTCTAAATTTGGCCTCACCAATGCCTTATATAACCTTACGCTAACACTCCCACCTGAGCCCAATGGAGAATTCTATTCTCGGAGTCTCACCCGCCCCCAGAATTGGGGTGGACATGCTGATAGAATTCTGGCCATTGTCTTTTCAGCTAATAACATAACTGACCTATCCTGTTCTCACAGAGCGAGCGAATCAATTTTAAGCTACCTATCAGGTTTGGGTTTAACACTGACACATTCCATTGAAGTCACTTAGAAACAAAGAAACTAGAAGAAGGAGGAGGCCATTCAGCCCTTCGAGCCCATTTCTTGTGATCATGGCTGATCATCAGGTTTAATATCCTGATCACACCTTCCCCATCTCTCCCCCGCTCCCGTATCCCTGGATCCCTTTAGCCCCAAGAGCTACATCTAATTCCTTTCTGAAACCAACATGACATTTTGGCTTCAACTACTTTCAGAGTGAATTCCACACATTCACCACCCTCTGGATGAAGAAACTTTTCCCGACTGAAAAGGTTTACTTCCTATCCTCAAACGATGGCCCCTAATTCTGGACTCCCTCACCATCGGGAATATCCTTTCTGAATCCACCCCAATCCAGTTAGAATTTTATAAGTTTCTATGAAATCCCCGCTCATGCTTCTAAACTCCAGTAAATATAATCCTAATCAACTTCGTGTCTCCTCATACAACAGACCAGGGATCAGCCTGGTAAACACCCAGTTGGGTGTAAAGCCAATCTTCTGTCCCATCTTATGCTGGGCCTGCCAGGAAAATTAGCTTAAAGTTACATTAATTGGGCTGGATTTTCCAGTCCTTGGGCGTGGGGGGTGGAAGAGGCCAGAGAAACTGGGAGGAAGGAGCTATGTAGAGAAGGCTCTCTGGCACATTACCGCTGCTGAGGGATTGTGCCAGGGAAGGGTGGGATTGTGGATTGGCTGCACTTTGTCAACATATGCGAAGACCCCACCAGATTAATGGGATGGCTCCCCTGGACCACAGTGTTGTCACTGAGCTAATAATCCGAAGACCCAGGCCGAAAAGAGAAGCTTTACCAGGCTGATTCCTGAGATGCCAAGATAGATATATGAGGAGAGATTGAGTCAGTTAAGATTATAATCTCCAGAGTTCAGATGAATGAGGGGTTGGGGGGGAGGGATCTCACAGAAATCTATAAAACTCTAATCGGATTGGACAGGGTAGATGCAGAAGATGCAGGGTAGATGTTCCCAATAGTGGGGGTGTCCAGAACCGAGGGTCGCAGTCTGAGGATACAGGGTAGACTATTTAGGACAGAGATGAGGAGAAAAATGAGGAAAAAAATCTCAAATGTTGAGAATTTGCAGAATGCATCACATTATCATAAATTCTAGTACTTTCTCAGTTGAGTACAGCAGCGCTCTGTAATGTCCTTACTATACTAAGGGTTGTGGGTTTGAACCGAGAAGAAAGTGTGGAGACTTTGGAGAGAGTGCAGAGAAGGTTTACTAGGATGTTGCCTGGTATGGAGGATCTTAGCTATGAGGAGGCATTGGATAAACTGAAGTTATTCTCCCTGAAAAGACAGAGGATGAGGGGCGACCGAATAGAACATAGAACACTACAGCACAAACAGGCCCTTTGGCCCACAAGTTGTGCCGATCATATCCCTACCTACCAGGCCTATCTCTAACCCTCAATTCCATTAAATCCCATGTACTCATCCAAAAGTCTCTTAAAAGACCCCAGTAAGTTCGCCTCCACCACCACCGACGGCAGCTGATTCCATTCACTCACCACCCTCTGAGTGAAAAGCGTACCCCTGACATCTTATAGAGGAGGTGTACAAAATTATGAAGGGCATAGTTAGGGTGAACAGTAGGAAACTTTTTCCCAGGTCAGAGGTGATAAACACAAGGGGTCACAGGTTCAAGGTGATGGGGTCAAGGTTCAACACAGATATCAGAGGGATGTATTTTTCACAGAGGGTGGTGGGAGCCTGGAATGCACTGCCAAGCAAGTGGTAGAGGCAGACACGCTGGGACCATTTAAGACCTGGATAGAACAGCTTGGGAATGGAGGGATACAAACTAATAGTCTAGTTGGAAGCATGATCAGTGCAGGCTTGAAGGCACAAAGGGCATGTTTCCTGTGCTGTACTGTTCTTTGTTCTTTGATGGAGTTTGTAGATTCATAATCATACGCAACTGATTTATTGAAAGAAACGTTTCTCTGTGCAGGTCTGAAACCAAGGACTGTTGCAACCACATGCAACCACATAAATATATAACATCGCTCCCTTCCTTTACACCTGTGGTCATGACAATAGATTGCCATGATGTTATAGAGAGGATCAATAATGTTCTAGACACAACACTGTGCGTTATTCATCATTATATGCACTCAGTGAGAAAGTGGACCAGGAGGATGCTTTTCCTCTTTGGTTGTTTACGTCATTGTAGAATTTGGCTGTTCTTGACCTTCGAAGTATGATTTAGAACTTCAACAGGCACTTCTTTTGGAACTAATTCTGTCTCATTCTCAGTCAGTATAGTAGCATAGATACAATCAGGGAACTCCAGTTCAACTAAGCTTCCTTTCTCTCTCGCTCTCTCTGGAAGCTGCTATTTGGAGTTTTCAGAAGGCAGGTGTCTCTCTCTCTCTATCTATCTGTCTCTCTCTGTCTCCAAAGCTGTTCAAAACGCTTCAGGACTTTTCTTACGATGCCAAGGGTTGTGTTAACAACTACAAGTGTGTAAGCCTAGGGGTTTGCTAGCTGATTTTGAGGAGTGGTTTTAAGTCTATCAGAGGAATATTGCTTAAATTGGAACTAATAGAGATGATAGTCGTTAAAAATTGTACTTTATCATGTTTAAATATTTCAATTAATAAATGATAAGTTAATTCATTCATTGTAGTTAAACTGTATTGTTAAAGAAAGTTTGTTTTGATAAAAGCTTTCTAGAATGTTAATAAAAGCAACATCTGGAGTGAAACATTTATGCTCACACTAATGTCAAAATAGCAAATAGTTGGGGTCTAGTCTAACTTCCTTTCTGATCTTGAACCCTAACAATTATTACATTGTTATTAAAGGGTGGCACGGGGGCATAGTGGTTAGCACTGCTGCCTCCCAGTGCCAGGGATCCAGGTTCGATTCCCAGCTTGGGTCACTGTCTGTGTGGAGTTTGCACATTCTCCCTGTGTCTGTGTGGGTTTCCTCCGGGTGATCCGGTTTCCTCCCACTGTCCAAAGATGTGCGGGTAGGTGCATTGGCCGTGCTGAAATTGCCCCTTAGTATCAAGGGAGCTAGTTAGTGTAAAAGTGTGGGGTTACCATGGTAGTGCTTGGGTAGAATGTTGTCGGTGCTGACTTGAGAGGCTGAATGGCCTCCTTTTGCACTTTGGATTCTATGATTCCCAAGTTTGACAGCATCTGTGGAGAGAGAAAATTGATCCAATATTTTAACAGAGTTCTGATGAAGGGTCAACTAACTGACCAACCAGAATGATGGGGAGAAAAATAGCTTGATCTTGGGTTTGGACATAGCTCAGCACAACATCAAGAGCCGAAGGGCCTGTACTGTTCTGTTTCTGTGACCTATATTAGCTGGTTTTTCAGCATCTGCGGAGAGACAACAGATCCCACATTTCAAGCCTGGATGCCTCTTCATCAGAGCTCTTTGCCTCTGGGATAGCATGGTGGCACAATGGTTAACACTGCTACCTCACAGTGCCAGGGTCCCAGGTTCAATTCCTGGCTTGGGTCACTGTCTTTAAGTTTATTTATTAGTGTCATAAGTAAGCGTACACTAACACTGCAGTGAAGTTACTGTGCAAGTGCCCTAAGCTTGGGTCACTGTCTATGCGGAGTTTACACATTCTTCTCTTGTCTGCGTGGGATTTCCTCCGGGTACTCCGGTTTCTTCCCACAGTCCGAAAGGCATCATTGGTCGTGCTAAATTCCGAACAATGCTGGACTGTGGCAACTAGGGGATTTTCACAGTAACTTCATTACAGTGTTAAGGTAAGCATTACTTGTGACACCAGTAAACAAAAACTGTTTTCCCTCTCCACAGATGTTGTCAGACCTTCTAAGATTTTCCAGCATTTTCTCTTTCTTCTGATAGGTTGCTTGCCTGGTGCCAGGATTAAAGACATTTCTTGCCAATTCATAGAATTCCACCATTGTCTAAGGATGACCATTGCTGATTGTCTCATCTGCTTCACTAATATCCTTTGGGGAAGGAAATCTCTCATCCTTTTCCATTCTGACCTACATGTGACTCAGGATGAACAGTAATGCATTAGAAGGGGTGTGGAGGAGTTTCACCGGGATGCTGCCTGGGATGGAACATTTAAGAAGGGAGGTTAGATAGTCTTGAGTTGTTTTTTGTTGGAGCAGAGAAGATTGAAGGGTGACCTGATGAGGGGCATGGGCAGGGTGGATAGGGAGCAGCTATTCCTCTTAGTTGAAGGGTCAGTCATCGGGAGACATAGGCTCAAGGTGAGGGATAGGAAGTTTAGGGGGGAATGTGAGGAAAATCTTTACCCCAAGGGTGGTGACGATCTGGAATGCGCTGCCTGGGAGGGTGGTAGAGGCAGAATGCCTCACAATCTTTAAAAAGTAGCTGGATGTTGCTGGGACTTGAGAAGCTGAGTTACAGAGAGAGATTGAATCCGTTAGGACTTTATTCCCTGGAGTGTAGAAGAATGAGGGGAGATTTGATAGAGGTGTATAAGATTTTGATGGGTATCGATAGAGTGAATGCAAGCAGGCTTTTTCCACTGAGGCTCGGGGAGAAAAAAACCCAGAAGGCATGGGTTAAGGGTGAAAGGAGAAAAATTTAAATGGAATATTAGGGGGAGCTTCTTCATGTAGAGAGTGGTGGGAGTGTAGATGAAGTGGTGAATGTGGGGTCACTTTTAACACTTAAGAAAAACTTGGATGGGTTCATGGAAGGGGTGTAGAGGGATGTGGTCCAGGTGCAGGTCAGTAGGCAAAGAAATGGTTTGGCACAGACAAGAAGGGCCAAAAAGCCTGCTTCTGAGCTGTAATTTTCTATGATTCTATGAGCACATTGTAACATTCAGGGCAATGGGCCAAGTGTTGGTAAATGGGATTAGATGGGAGTTCAGATGTGTCAGTACACATACAGATGGGCTGAAGGTCCTCTTCTGTGCTGTGACATTCTATAATTCTTTAATTAATTCTGTGATGTGGTTGACTCTACTCTCTGAATTAGCTCTGAAATAGTCGCAATTGCTGGGCACGAAACACTGGCCCCATCCAACCTCATCCCAACGAGCGAATGAATAAATACAACACCTGATGATTGGAAGGAGGGGGGAATCACAGGGAGTTGGTGAAGGGGAGTTAAGGGGACATGATCCTTGGATATTTCACACGCCGAGTGAAGTTTCCGAAATGTGAAAGCGGCTCAGAGAACCGATGCTGGCAAATCGTTGGCTCAGGGAAAATGTGCGAATCTCCCCGCCGGATGCAACTTTAAAGATGAGGAAATGAGTCAGGCTGGCAGAATCTTTTTCATCCAAAAAAAGATGACCCGTAGGATAAAGTGCCACTGAGAGGAGAGAGAGGCAAAAAGCCCAGAGCAGGAAAACTTCTACTCAGCATCCCCTGACTGAAGAAGTCTTTTACAACCAAGGCAACACTTTTGAAGTGTAGCGCTTGTTGTATTGGGGTGACCGGGGAGTGCTTTCAAAGCCAGACCTTTGTCAATTCTTAGGCTCTCTCTCATCCTGGGGCAGGATTTGGAAACCTGTTCGTCTGACCCCCACCTTCCCACCAACCCTGCAAGGAAATATAAGAAGCGAAGGTGCAAACTTGTGTTGCTTGCGAGCA
Organism: Sphyrna mokarran; assembly: GCA_024679065.1. Taxonomy (NCBI): domain Eukaryota; kingdom Metazoa; phylum Chordata; class Chondrichthyes; order Carcharhiniformes; family Carcharhinidae; genus Sphyrna; species Sphyrna mokarran. The sequence goes on along the minus strand of JAGIQG010000033.1, from coordinate 18,975,773 downwards.
AGAGGGTGTCAGCGTGCACGAAGATCTCCGCAGTTGAATATAAATGAGCAACGTTCAATGTAGCTCAGCTCCAGCGCACAACACATCTAACGCACAGCAGAAGGCTTGCTGTCACGCCGTAACAAACCTCAGGAGTTCCTGCAGGAACCTCTCCCAACCCGTGCCACCGCGCTCCTGTAGCACTTAATAAGACGGTGCTCAATAACAATCATTGCTTAAGGAGTTGAGACTTTAACAAATGTTGGTTCCATCACAAAACACATTCCCCGGACCTCTGACGGCTCTCCTTTCTGATGAATTTTTAATTTTCTTAACAAAGAAATGTTTCTTCTCAAATTCAAAGAAATAGCTCTAAGTAATGCGATGAAATGGAGTTATCCCATCACTCTCCGCTTTTAATGTCAAAGTAACAAATTGTCAGGCGCTTTTGATTAGACAGTTCCTTTTGTTCCTGACCTGCAAATCACGAGATACATGCTTTTGCTGCATTTGAATATGATATGAGCAGGGCTGTAATGTGCTGGTTATAAAGCTTCTACAACACTGCCCAAGGCTGCACCTGTAACAGGGGGGGTCAGGACGGTGCCTTGGCAGATTGTAGCATCGCTTCTCACACTGGGCTGGTTTATTAGGCCTAATGAGGAATCCTGTCACTTCTCCGGTGATTGAACAGAGCACTCGCACTTCCATCTCCGCTCTCCACCTCCCCCTCCGCCCACCCCGCCGACTTGCAAAGTGATTGCACAAGGCTGGAGGTGTTACGGGCGACCGCGGCAAGCGCTAACTTCTCGCACCAACTTCCGCGCGTGTGGGAACCGCTTGCAAAAAAAAAACTCCACGGCCCCCACCGTGATTGATTATTTATTGGGGGGGTGGGGAGGGCATGATTCCTTGTTCAAATCTCCCACAGTTTAATTGTTGCTGATCACCCAGTGTGATGTTTTGGGGCCAGGAGTGAAAGAGAGAGACGGTGGGGTGGGTTACTGCCTGACTGTCTCCTTTCCGTTAAGTAAATAGCACTTTATTAGCGCGCCGCACATATTCGATTGAAATATATTGATATATATTCTTTACTAAATAGGATAGATGGTTTACAACAGCCTTTGATGAAATGATTTGTTAGAATGATTGCTATGAAGTGTAATATAATTCTGCTCCAGTATCTGCGAGGCACGGCATCCGTCAGTGTCAAACTCCTAAGTAAAAATCTGCAGTGTGATTCCTGATTCAGTGAGCTGCTTCCTTGCTGACAATACAACACAGCTTCAGCTCACATCACACCCCAGAACTTCTCAAATACTCTGGCTGGAATGTTCCGGCCATTCTTGCCAGCTGTATTTTCCCATCTCGTCGCAACGATTGGATTTGTCTGGGCGTCAAGTTTTCCAATTTCACTGCAGTGGGAGCGAGGCAGGAACACACGCACACACTCACACACACATACACACACATACATATACACACACATACACACACACACACATATACACACACGCACACGCACATATGCCCACATACACACACATACATATACACACACATACCACACACACATATACACACACATTCACACACACACGTACACACGTACACATACACACACACACATGCACACACACACACGCACACACACATACTCACACGTGTGCGCACATACACACACACACACTCACACACACACACACACACATACTCACATGCGTGCATACACACACACATACTCACGCGTGAGCGCACACACAGACACACACACACGCACACACACGCACACATGCACAAGCATGAGTGCACACACACACACGCACACACAGACACACGCTTACACACACATATGCATGTGCATACACATACATATGCACACAGACACATGCACACATGCACACACAGACACAGACACACACATTCATTCACTCACTCAAACACGGCCAATCCACCTAACCTGAACACCTTTGGTGGGTTGATGGAATTTTGGAAGTCCGGCTCAAACTGCAGGTGATGCTGGAGCTGGAATAATAAATTCCTCTCCTGAGCTGGTGGATTATTTTTTAACCATTTTAGCCAAGATCTGATTGAAGTCTACAAGATTATGAGGAGCACGGACAGAGTGGATGGTCAGAAGCTTTTTCCCAGTGTGGACGAGTCAGTTACTAGGGGGGCACAGATTTAAAGTGCGACGGGCAAGGAGATGTACGGGGCAAGTTTTTTACCCAGAGGGCGGTGGGTGCTGGAACTCGCTGCTGGGGAAGCAAATACAATAGTGAGTTTTAAGGGGAGTCGGGACAAATATATATATATTATATATATTTTTATATTGGTCGGCGCAACATCGAAGGCCGAAGGGCCTGTTCTGTGTTGTAATGTTCTATGTTCTAAATATACGAATAGGCTGGGAATAGAGGGATACGGTCCCTGGAATAGTAGTAGGCTTTAGTGCAGATGGGCAGCATGGTCGGTGCAGGCTTGCAGGGCTGAAGAGCCTGTTCCTGGGCTGTAATTTTCTTTGTTCTTTGAGTCAGCAGCGGTACAGTTACAGATCCATGATGAATGGTGGCAGGTATGAGGGGTGACTAGCCTCACCCTGTATCTTTCACAGAGGTAAACTGCTTCAGCAGTCTGTAAATGGAGATAACCCCACTCAACAACAAGGTAGGAGCTATGCAGATGCTCAAGAGGTGTGCACTAAGAAGGATCCGGAAAGAAATGAGAGAGGTGAAAACATTAACAGAGGGGTTTTCAGAATGTGCAGGTGCAGAAGACAGAAAGCGTGGCTTTTTAAACATTCTTTCATGGGACAGACCATTCCTTTCCACGTTGGATAGACCAGCATTCATTGCCCATCCCTAATTGCCCCTTCAGAAGGTGATGGTGAGCTGCCTTCTTGAGCTGCTGCAGTCCACAGCTGTAGGTACACCCACAATGCTGTTAGGGAGGGATTTTGATCCAGCGCCAGTGGAGGAATGGCCAATATATTTCCAAGTCAGGATGGTGAGTGGCTCGGAGGGGTAGCGGTGTCCCCATTTCCCTGCTGCCCTTGTCCTTCTAGGTGATGGGATTGTGGATTTGGAAGTTACTGTCTTTGCTGAGTTGCACATTGTAAATGGTACACACGATTTTAAAGTTTATTTATTAGCGTCACAAGTAGGATTGTATTAACATGGCAATGAAGTTACTGCAAAAATCCCCTAGTCCCCACACTCCTTTCAGGTACACTGAGGGAGAATTTAGCCAATGCACTCTAACCAGCATGTCTTTCAGAGGAGGAAAACCCATGCAGACACAGGAAGAATGTGCAAACTCCATATAGGCAAAGTTAGAATCTTCAATGAAATTAATGTTATTGAATGCCAGGGAGAGGTAATTGAATTCTCTCTTGTTGGAGATGGTCAATGCCTGGCACTTGTGTGGTATTTTGTCAGCCCGAGCCTGGATATTCCCCAGGTCTTGCTGCATTTGAACATGGACTGCTTCAGCAGCTGCGAATTGTGCAACCATCAGTGAACATCCCCACTTCAGACCTTACGATGGAGGGAAGGTCATTGGTGAAGATGGTGGTGTCTCGGACACTCTCCTGAGGGACCCCTGCAGCGAGGTCCAGGAGCTGAGTTGCACCACACCTCTAAGCACCACATCTTCTTTTGTGTCAGCTATGACTGCAGCCAGGGAACGTTTGCCCCTGATTCCCGTTAACTCGGGTTTGGCTAGGGCTCCTTGATGTTACACTCGGTCAAATACTGCCTTCATATCAAGGGTTGTCACTCTCATCTCACCTCTGGCATTCTGCTTTTTTGTCTATCTTTGAACCAAGGCAGTAATAAGATCAGGGCCTAGTTCACCCTTACTGGACACCAATGAGCAGGGCGATTGATGAGCAGGTACTGTTTGATAGCACTGTCGATGACCCCTTCCATCACTTGACCAATGATCGAGAGCAGACTGATGGGGTGGTAATTGGCTGAGTTGGATTTGTCCTGCTTTTTGTGTGCAGGGATACGCCTGGACAATTTTCCCCGTTGTTGGGGAGATACCAGTGTTGTAACTCTACTGGAAGAGGTTGACTAGAGGAGCAGAAAGTTCTGGAGTACCAATCTTCAGTACTATTGCCGGAATGTTATCAGGGCCCATCGCCTTTGCGATATCCAGTGCCTTCAACCATTTCTTGATATCACGTGGAGTGAATTGGCTAAAGGCTGGGGACCTATAAAATTCTAACAGGAGTAGACAGGGTAAGGAAGAATGTTCCCGATGGTGGGGGAGTCCAGAATTGGGGATCACAGAGAGAGGATACAGGGTAGACCGTTTAGAAGAGAGTTGAGGAAAAATTTCTTCGCTCAGGGAGTGGTCAGCCAATAGAATTCACCACAATAACCAGCACGGGAAACAGGCCCTTCGGCCCAACAAGCCCGCACCGCCACCCCGATGTTCCCACTTCTACCCATGATCCCTGTTATCCCTGTCTGTGTTTGTAGATCTATGACTGAGAATCTAATTTGAGACAATTTAGGGACAATTTGCTCTGTCAATCAGCCTAAGATGTGGGGGGGAACCGGAGCACCCAGAGAAAACCCACGCAAGCACGGGGAGAATGCGCAAACTCCCACAGACACAGACCCAAATCCATGTATTTGCACAGCAACAGCGACAGCCACTGAGCCGTTGTGTTGCCCATCAAATGGTCCAGGTAGAACATAGAAAATAGTTGAGGCCAAAGCACTGAATGTTGTCAAGAGCGAAGGGGGGTCAAGGGATCTGGAAAGGAAGGCAGGAGCAGGTTATGGATGATCAACCATGGTCATAATGCATGGTGGAGCAGGTTCAAAGGGCCAAATGGACACCTCCTGCTCCTATTTTCTATGTTTTTCTGGTCCATCCGGTTTCATCCTGTTTCAGAGATCGGTGAAGAGTCACCTCCATTACAACCAGCTAAGGGCAACAGATTTGCTTCCCTTTGGGACATTGGTGAATTAGATGTGTTTTTCAGGCAATCCACCATCACCCAAAGGACAGTACTAAACTTAAAAAAATGAGCATATAATTGTGCAGAGATGAATTGCAGGTCAGAAGAACAGACAAAATATAAAAAGCAGTAAATAATAACCGAAAGCAAGGAAGAAAGGAATTCGAGAATGAACAAAAGAAGGCTCAAAATATAAAGACGGCAGGTTAGAGATTCTATCCATATTTTTGAAAGAAATGAGGTAACAAGAGGGTGGTACTGTGGTTAGCACTGCTCTCTCACAACTCCGGGGACGTGGGTTCGATTCCAGCCTCGGGTCACTGTCTGTATAGCGTTCGCACCTTCTCCCTGTATCTGCGTGGGTTTCCTTTGGGTGCTCCAGTTTCCTCCCACATTCCAAAGATGTGTGGGTTAAGTTGAATGGCCATGCTGAGCTGTCACTTAGTATCAGGGGAATCAGCTCAGATAAATACATGTGTTTAAGGGAACAGGGCCTGGTTGGGATTGCTGTCAGTGCGGGCTCGATGGGCTGAATGGCCTCCTTCTGAACTGTTGGGATTCTATGATTCTTACCCCGAAATCTTGGGAGTTTGCTATCAAATAAATTGATTGGACTTAAATCTGGTGTCGTCAGACTTTTTACTAAGAGCAAAATACCACAGATGCTGGAATTGGAACAAAAGCAGGAAGTGCTGGAAAATCTCAGCAGATCTGACAGTGCCCGTGGAGACAGAATAGAGCCAATGTTTTCAGTCTGGATGATCCTTTGTCAGAGCTGTATTGAAATGTTAGCTCTGTTCTCTCTCGTTCGAACCAAGGGTCATCCAGACTCTATTCTCAACATCAACCAAGCCTCCCCCGGCAGCACAATAGAAAATAGTACTACCGCAGGGAAGTCTACTGTCGGAACTTTAATCTGGTGTTATAAAACATCTTATTCTATTCTCTCTCTCTCTGTAGGTGCTGTCAGACCTGCTGAGTTCATTTTTTTCATGGTTTTGTGCAAGAAAAATCTTGTTTACTGGAGTTCTTTGAAGAGGTTTCATGTTCTGTGGATAAAGGGGAACCAGTGGATGTACTGTACTTCTGATTTCCAGAAGGCTTTTGATAAGGTGCCACATCAAAGTTAATTGCAAAAAAGCAGGAATTACAAAATTACAAAAGCAGGAAGTGCTGGAAAATCTCAGCAGATCTGACAGTGCCCGTGGAGACAGAATAGAGCCAATGTTTTCAGTCTGGATGATCCTTTGTCAGAGCTGTATTGAAATGTTAGCTTAAAAACTCATGATGTAGTGGGAGAAATATTGGAATCAATAGAAGGGCATCACGGTGGCACAGTGGTTAGCACTGCTGTCTTTCAGCACCAGCGACTGGGGTTCAATTCCAGTCAGTGCTTGTGTGGAGTTTACACATTCTCCCCTTGTCTGCATGGGTTTCCTCCGGCTGCTCCGATTCCTCCCCCATTCCAAAGATGTGTGCGTTTAGGTTGATCGGCCATGATAAATTAATCCTAGTGTCAGGGGATTAGTGGGGTTAGGAGAATAGGGGCTGGCTGGGAATGTGATCAGTGCAGACTCGATGGGCCAAATGGCCTCCTTCTGCACTGCAGGGATTCTATGATTGGCTAGCTAATAGAAAACGAAGATTAGGCATAAATGCATCTTTTCTCGGTTGGGAAAATGTAATGAGTGGTGTGCCACAGGGATCAGTGTTGAGGAATCAACTTACATCAATGATTTGGGTGTAGGTGTTGAGGAATCAACTTACATCAATGATTTGGGTGTAGGTGTTGCAGGTATGGTTGCAAAATTGCTGACGGCACAAGTTGGTAGACAAGTACGTTGAAAAGAGAATATAGAAAGTTACAAAACGGCACAAGTTCGGTGAGTGGGCAAAGTTGTAGCAATGAGGTATAAGATAAAATGCGAAACCATCTATTTTGACAGAAAGAATAAAAAAAAATCTTATTATGCAAATTGGAGAGAGAGCAGAAGAGGTTTACAAGAATGGTCCCAGGGATGAGAAACTTCAGTCATGAAGATCGATTGGAGAGGCTGGGACTGTTCTCCTTGGAGGGAAGAAGGCTGAGAAGAGATTTGATGTTCAAAATCATGAGGAGGCTGGAAAGGAGCAGACAGGGAGAAACGGTTCCCCCTCGTAAAACGAACAAGGCTGAGAGGGACACAGATTGAAAGAGATTTGCAAAGTTTTGTGATGTGGAAAAAGTCTTTTTCACCCAGCGAGTGGTTGGGATCTGGAATGCTTTGCCTGGAAGTGTGGTGGAGACAGGTTCAATTGAGGTATTTGAGAGAATATTAGATGATTATTAGAATAGAAGTGAAGTGCAATTAATTATGGGGAACAGGCAGAGGGATAGCACAAATTCATGATGCTCGTTTGGAGAATTTATTGTGAGGGGAATTGAATGTATAAAGCTTCAGTTGTACAGAGTATCATTAAGAGCACATTTGGAGCATTGCATGCAGTATTGATCTTCTTAATTAAGGAAGGATGTATACACATTGGAAGCAGTTCAGAGAAAGTTTAGCAGACGAATACCAAGGCAGGTTTCTCTTATGAGGAAAGCTTTGGACAGGTGGGCTTGTACCCTCTGGAGTTTAGAAGAATAGGAAGAGGGCTGAATGAAATAATTAAGTTCCTGGAGGTCTTGATAGGAAGGAGATGGAGAGATGTTTCCTCTTGTGGAAGAATCTAGCATTTTACGGCTTGTCCCAAAACTGTAAAATCCCATCTGAGGTCTATGGACCTTCCCATTTTCCACTCCTCCGATTCCTGCGGAGAGCAGGGCAGTAAAATTCTGGAGTAAGTATCCCGCTTCAAAACCAAGGGGTCACCTACTTAAGGAGAATTATTTTCTCTCAGACAGTTGTGAGTCTTTGGAACTAAAAAGACACTGGAAGCAGAACCTTTGAACATTATCGAGGCAGAGCTCAATATTCCTCATTTGCAAGGAGGTGAAAGGTCATCAGATGACCTGATCATTAGGCTTGACCTCTGGAATGCTAATTTACCTGGACCTGGGGTCAATCCCAGTCTTGGGTGACTGTCTGTGTGGAGTTTGCACATTCTCCCCATGCCTGCATGGGTTTCCTCCAGTTTCCTCCCACGATCCAAAGATGTGCACTTTATGTCAATTGAACATAGAACATAGAACATTACAGCACAGAACAGGCCCTTCGGCCTTCGATGTTGCGCCGACCAATATAAAAAGCAATGACCCTCCAAACTAAACCATTCCCTTCTCTTCCATATACTTATCAACTAACCTCTTAAACGCCACCAAACTTGGCGCATCTACAACCGCCGCAGGCAGGGCATTCCACTCCCGAACCACCCTTTGGGTAAAGAACCTACCTCTGATATCCGTCCTATAACTATCACCCCTTAATTTAAAGCTGTGTCCCTTCGTGCTAGCTTTCTCCATCTTAGGAAAAAGGCTATCACTATCCACCCTATCTAAACCTCTAATCATCTTATATGTTTCGATAAGGTCCCCTCTTAGCCGCCTCCTTTCTAACGAAAACAACCTCAAATCCCTCAGCCTCTCTTCATAAGACCTGCCCTCCATACCAGGCAACATCCTGGTAAACCTCCTCTGTACCCTCTCCAATGCCTCCACATCTTTCTTATAATGTGGGGACCAGAACTGCACACAATACTCCAAGTGCGGCCGCACTAGAGTTTTGTACAGTTGCAACATGACGTTGCGGCTCCGAAATTCAATCCCCCTACCAATAAAAGCTAAGACTCCATATGCCTTCTTAACAACCTTATCGACTTGACTGCCTACTTTCAGGGATCTATGCACAAATACACCAAGATCCCTCTGTTCATCAACACTATTAAGAATCCTACCATTAGCCCTATACTCTACACATTTATTATTCCTGCCAAAGTGCATTACCTCACACTTTTCCACATTAAACTCCATTTGCCACCTCTCGGCCCAGCTCTGCAACTTGTCCAAGTCTCTCTGCAAACTATAACACCCCTCTTCACTATCTACCACTCCACCGACTTTAGTGTCATCTGCAAATTTACTAATCCATCCTTCAATACCCTCATCCAGATCATATGGCAAATTGCCCCTCAGAGTCCGAGATGTGTTAGGTTAGGATGTATTGGCCATGATAAATTGCCACTTTGTATCCAAAGATGTGCATGTTTAGGTGGATTGACCATGCTAAATTCCTCCTTAGTGTCCCAAGATATGCACACTAGATGAATTAGCCATGCTAAATTGCCCCTTAGTGTCCCACGATATGTAGATTAGGTGGATTGGCCATGCTAAATTACCCCTTAGTGTCCAAAGATGTGTGGGTTAGGTGGATTGGCCATGCTGAATTGCCCCTTAGTGTCCCACGATGTGTAGGTTAGGTGGATTGGCCATGCTAAATTGCCCCTTAGTGTCCCACAATGTGTAGGTTAGGTGGATTGGCCATGCCAAATTACCCCTTAGTGTCCAAAGATGTGTGGGTTAGGTGGATTGGCCATGCTAAATTGCCCCTTAGTGTCCAAAGATGTGTAGGTTAGGTAGATTGGCCATGCTAAATTGCCCCTTAGTGTCCCCGATGTGTAGGTTAGGTGGATTGGCCATGCCAAATTACCCCTTAGTGTCCAAAGATGTGTGGGTTAGGTGGATTGGCCATGCTAAATTACCCCTTAGTGTCCAAAGATGTGTGGGTTAGGTGGATTGGCCATGCTAAATTGCCCCTTAGTGTCCAAAGATGTGTAGGTTAGGGTGGATTGGCCATGCTAAATTGCTCCTTAATGTCTGAAAAAGTGCAGATTATGTGGATTGGCCATGCTAAATTGCCCCTTAGTGTCCAAAGATGTGTAGGTTAGGTAGATTGGCTATGTTAAATTGCTCCTTAATGTCTGAAAAAGTGCAGATTATGTGGATTGGCCATGCTAAATTGCCCCTTAGTGTCCAAAGATGTGTACCTTAAGTGGTTTGGTCATGCTATATTGCTCCTTAATGTCCCAAAATGTCAAGCTTAGGGGAATTAATGACGTAATATATGGGGACAGGGGACTGGGTGCGATGCTTTGTAGGAGAGTCAGTGCAAACGCGATGGACTGAGTGGCCTCCTTCTCTACCGCAGGGATTCTATGACCACATCACCAACCACTGCCAAATTCCCATGATTTGTACCCGACCTGCCCACCCCACCACATGTCCCTGCACCGCCACTCCCCCCCACCGCCACTCCCCCATGGCCCAGCACGGCAGGGTCACAGTGGGTCACTGAAATCCAGTGGACATATTGTTTCTGTGGCCCAGTAATCGGGGCATGTTCGGCACCACTTTGTGGGCTGAAGGGCCTGTATTGTGCTGTAGTTTCTCTATGTTCCTGTGACAGAGGCAGCAGCTAAAGGCTGAGAGAGCTTCCTTTAACATGGAGACAGGGAAAAGCAGCAGCCCCGAAAGATCCGTCAGGCTTTTCCATTCTGATGATTTTTTTGATGATTATTTCAGGACATTTTTTTTTTAATCTTCGTCTCGTTTTTTTTTTTGGTTGAGCAAGAAACATTCAAAAAAAAAGACCCTGCCAATTACTTTGTCTTGAGGATGTGCCCCGTATAATTTGTTTCTATTAGTAATGTGGCAGGAGATTTGCCACGTTGAGTGAATTGAGTGTAATTCTTATGAACTTAAACAAAAACAGCTTCTTCACAGCTTCGGCAATGGATATCAATCACCGCGACCCCAGAGGGAGAACATTATGTTGCGAGGGGAGGTGGTTGCAAAATGGAAAGAGGTCCTCTTATTTACCGGGACTATTCTTAGGCCCTTCTGGGATACGATTCATTTCTCAAATTCCTCTGCGGATTCCGAGTCATCTGCATGTGTTTTGCACAATCCCGTTCCTCTAAAAATGTGAAAAATGACTTAATGCTTGAGGAATCACAACCCCTTTCTTTTTCTTTTTGTCCTGGGCATTTTCAGCTCTGATAGAATTGTAACGTCTTTGGAGACTCAGTGAGCTGTGTAAGTCTACAGACAACAGGAGATGTGCTGCTGACTGTAGATTGAACCCTGGGGTCAGCATTGCTGATGACAAACAGCAGGTGTGTGTGTACGTGTGTGTCTGTGTCTGTCTGTCTGTGTGTGTGTGTGCGTGTCCAAAAGAGTGAAGTTAGTTAGCGTTTAAGGCAGTGGTTAGAAAGGTGAATGTTTCCAGCGCATTTTGCCTGCTCAACAATATCACCAGGTATCTGATCCAGGCTCAGTAGTACATTAACAAATACACTGGAGAGAGTCCCAGAGGCGGTCATTAGGCAGCAATTTCACTGTCCTACTAAATCTGCTAATATCCTGTCATAATATGAATGTCAGCAAGTGTTTGCGGCTCCGGGAGACTGCTTTTGGTGTCTTTCTCGATTACCTGCTCTGTTTGGTACCAGTGTCCGCACACACACACACGCACACACGTGCACACACGCGCACACACACATATGCACACTCACACACACACGTACACTCACACACACACATGCACACACACACACATGCACACATGAGCAAACATGCACACACATGCACACAGACACACGCACACACACACATGCACACAGAGACACACTCACACACACACACTCACAGACACATACACACACACATACACACAGACACGCATACACATACACACACACAGGCACTCACACACACACATGCACACACACACACAGATGCACATGCATACACACACACAAACACAAACGCACGCACACACACATTGACACACACATGTATGCACACACAAGCACGTGCATACACATACACACACATACACCCACATGCATGCACACATACACATGCACTCACACACATGCATGCACACACACACACTCATGCACACACATTCACACACACACATGCACATATACACACATACAGATACATTCACACTCACACATGTTTGCCTACACACAAACACACACACACTCACTCATTCAGTCCGTTTTGCTCATTCACTCACTCACTCTCACTCACCCACACTCAATCACACTAACTCACTCATTCACTGACACATATACACACACACACACACACACACACACACACACACACACACACACACACACACACACTCGCACGCTCACTCATACTCACACTGACAGACTTGAAGAAGACAAGAACAGAGCTTTTCACAAGTTGCGCGCAAATCAAACTGAATATTAAACTTCCTCTTCCAAAGGGAGCTGATGATGTTTTGGAAATATAATCTTGAAGGAACATTGAGAGTTGGTGACATCGTCAGGAAACAGATCGAAACCTTCACTCACAAAGCCTGTCCTACAAGGCACATGTCAGGAGTGTGATGGAATATTCCCCACTTGCCTGGATGGGCGCAGCTCCAACAACACTCAAGAAGCTCCACACCATCCAAGACAAAGCAACTCTGCTTGATTGGCACCGATCGACAAACATTCACTCCCTCCACCACTACAAGATGCAGCAACTCATTAAGGCTCCATAGACAGCATTTCCCAAACCCATGGCCTCTATCAACTAGAAGGACAAGGATATCTGGGATATTCCCAGAAATCTGGGAACACCACCACCTGCAAGTTCCCCTCTAAACCACACCATTCTGCCTTGGAAATATATTGCTGTTCCTTCACTGTCACTAGATCAGAACCTGGAACTCCCTCCCTAACAGCACAGTGGATGTACCTACACCATTGGGACTGCAAGATGGCAGCTCCATCACCACCTTCTCCAGGCCTTGGAGCTACGCTGATGTGCTAAGAATGATTAGGAATATAAAATATGTGGCGACATCTTCCCTGGAATGGACAGTGACATCAAACTTCTTCCATTTTTCACCAGAGCCTTGCAAATTTCGGTCCAATGTTTAGAAATTGGCTCAAGCTTTTCCTCCATTTTGAAACTCATTGTCAGCATAAAGGAAACTGGGTCCCTGTTTGCTGGATTCCAATGAATGCACTGGAGGCCGCGGATAAAAAAGTCAGAATTCCCATTCTTCGGAAGAGCTTTCTATTGCCTGAGTCTAACAGTTTGATTCAGCAGAATGATACTGGGGCTTTGAGGGTTTACTTAGAAGGAAAGACTGCTGAGGTTTAGCACATTGTCACCAGGGTATGAAATGTGCTTTTTTAATTCATTCATGGGACATGGGTATTGCTGGCTGGCTTGCATTTATTCATAGAATCCCTACAGTGCAGAAAGAGGCCCTTTGGTCCATCAACCTAATCCCACCCAGGCCTTACTCCCGTATCCCTACACATTTACCCACTAATCCCTCTAAGCTGCACATCCCTGGACACAAAGTGGCAATTTTAGCCTGGCCAATCAACCTACCCTGCACATCTTTGGACTGTGGGAGGAAACCAGAGCACCCAGAGGAAACCCACGCAGACATGAGGACAATGTGCAAGCTCCACACAAACCCAAGCCAAGAATCGAACCCAGGTCCCTGGAGCTGTGAAGCAGCAGTGCTAACCCACTGTGTCACCGTGCCACCCCATCCCTAGTTACCCTTGAATCGAGTGGTTTGCTCAGCCATTTCAGAGGGCAGTTGAGAGTCAACCACATCACTGTGGGTCCGGAGTCACAGGTGGGCCAGGCTAGGCTGCAGACTTCAAAGAACAACACAGCATAGGAAACAGGCCCTTCGGCCCAACGAGCCCAAGCTTTAATATCCCCACTTCCACTCATGACCCTTGCTAAAGTCGACGTAAGACACATTGACTGCCCTGCCCTCATCTACCTTCTTAGATATCCCTTCAAAAAATTCCATCAAATTCATGGGAGATGATTTTCCACAAAGCCACGTTGACTGTCCCTAATCAGTTCTTGCCTATCTAAATGTCCGTAGATCCTGTCTCTCAGGATACCTTCTAATAACTTACTCACCACAGATATTATGATCACCGGTCTATAGTTCCCAGGCTATTCCCTAAATAACAGGTAGAAGTGCCACAACACCGTGTTTAAGTCCAATCAGTTTTTCTGATCAGAGAAAGGTGTATACGCCTTACTGTGTTTACCCCAATCCAACGCCAGCATCTCTATCTACATCGTCCTAAATCACTCCCTTCCCCAAAAGGAACATTAGTGAAACAGATGGGGTTTTCTGACAATGGTTTCATGGTCATCAGGAGATTTGTAATTCAGATTTTTTTTTATTGAATTCAAATTCTATCATCTGCTATGGCAGGATTTGAACCCAGATCCCCAGAACATTAGCTGAGTTTCTGGATTAATAGCCTAGCAATAATACCACTAGGCCATCGCCTCCCCTGTGTGTGTGGATGATTTAATTGATCTTCTTAAAATGTTTAAAGGAATCAATACAAATACCCTCTCGTACAAAAATTGGAGATGAACAGACCAGATATTAAAAATAGTTAGGCACGAAATCAGGAAAAGTGTTAAAAGACTCAGAATCCGAACTTCTCAAAAGTTGCGGAAGAATAATTCAGAAATCAGAAGCTCAAAGGGACTCAGAAATCCGAGCTCAGGATTCTCATAAGTTAACTTGAGTGGGTAGTTAGGAAGGAAAATGCAATATTAGCATTCATTTCAAGAGAACTAGATTACAAAAGCGGGGACGTACTGCTGAGGCTGTGTAAGGCTCTGGTCAGATCCCATTGGGAATATTGTGAGTAACTTTGGGCTCTGTACTTATCCCATGAACGAAAAGTATTGATGTATGAGGAGCGTTTGAGGATCCCGGGACTGTATGTGCTGGAGTTTGGAAGGGGGATCTCATTGAGACTTACAGAATATTGAAAGGCCTGGATAGATTGGACATGGGGACGCTGTTTCTACAAGTGGGAGAAACTGGGATTCTGGCTTGGGTCACTGTCTGTGTGGAGTCTGCACATTCTCTCCATGTCTGCGTGGATTTCCTCCGGCTGCTCCGGTTTCCTCCCATAGTCCGAAAGACGTGCTGGGTTAGGTGCACTGACCGTGCTAAATTCTCCCTTAGTGTACCCGAACAGGAGTGTGGCGACTAGGGGATTTTCACAGTAACTTCATTTCTATAAGCCTTATTTGTGACCCTAATAAATAAACTTTAAAAAAAAAATCTTGTTCTCAGTCCCCACCTTAACCTTAAGTTCCACTCACTGTCACTCTGCTTGGAGGGAGGTGATGGCAGAGTGGTATTATCGTGAGTTTATTAATTCAGAAGTTCAACTAATGTTTTGGGGACCCGGGTTCGAATCCCGCTACGGCAGATGGTGGAATTTGAATTCAAGAAAAAAAATCTGGAATTCAGATGAGGAGCAATTTCTTCAGCCAGAGGGTAGTGAATCAGTGGAATTCATTGCTGCAGAGGGCTGTGGAGGCCAGGTCATTGAGTGCGTTTAAGATAAATAGGTTCTTGATTTGTAAGGGGATAAAAGATTGTGAGGAAAAGGTGAGAGAATGGGGTTGAGCCATGATTGAATGGTGGAGCAGCTATGATGGGCTGAGTGGCCTAATTCTGCTCCTATACTTTATGGTGCGGGAGGTTCCATTTGAATTTTTCAGATTAAAACTAGTCGAGTTGACCTGTACCCTTCCTCTTCTGAGCTGCTGAATATTTCCAGCATTTTGGAGGTTGTTGCTCCACCTCTTGCAATATTTAGCTTTCGTTGGGTTTTTTTTCGGTCGGGCAAGGTTATTGATGAGTGTGGCTTGAAGGAGAGTGGATGCAGGTCACCCATCACCTGATTGAATGGCAGAGCGGGTACCAGAATATGAATGGCCTTTCCTTCTGTTCCTGCCAAAGCAGTCCAGCTCACATCAGCAGCGAGTATGGGGATGGGGGCAGAGCCAGAGAGCTGGGAAAATCGGATCCACTCCGCTGACAGAGTGGAGGGGGGTCACACGTCACGGGGGAATTTTACAACCTGAAGGTAAAAATGATTAACAACAGGCAGCTACAGCAATAAAGGCAAAGTACATCGCTCCCAGTGAATGGACAAGGTCTGCTCTGAGATTAAGAACTCCCATATCGTACCTTGATTCAATATTGGCACAGTGGCACAGTGATTAACAGTGCCAGGGACCCGGGTTCAATTCCTGGCTTGGGTCATTGCCTGTGCACATTCTCCACATTTCTGCGTGGGTTTCCTCTGGCTGCTCCAGTTTCCTCCCACAGTTCGAAAGATGAGCTGGTTAGATGTATTGGCCATGCTAAATTGTCCCTTCGTGTCCCCGAACAGGTGCCGGAGTGTGGCAGGGATTTTCACAGTAACTTCACTGCAGTAAGCCTTACTTGTGACACTAATAAATAAACTTTTAAAAAAAAAAGCTTGTTCTCAGTCCCCACCTTAACCACAAGTTCCACTCATTGCCACTCTGCTGGAGGGAGGTGATGGCAGAGTGGTATTATCACGAGATTATTAATCCAGAAACTCAGCTAATGTTCTGGAGACTTGGGTTCGAATCCCGCCACGGCAGATGGTGGAATTTGAATTCAATAAAAGAAATCTGGAATTAAGAATCTACTGATAACGGTGAAACCACTGTTGATTATTGGAAAAAAAACAGCTAATATCCTTTAGGGGAGGAAATCTGCCAACCTTACCAGGTCTGGCCTACATGTAGAGCAGTACAGGCCCTTCGGCCCTCGATGTTGCACAGACCAGTGGAACCAATCTAATGACCCTCTAACCTAAACTATTCCAATGTTATCCATATGCCTATCCACTGACCATTTGAATGCTTTTAAAGTTGGCGAGTCAACAACTGTTGCAGGCAGGGCATTCCATGCCCTTACTACTCTCCGAGTAAAGAACCTACCTCTGACATCTGTCCTATGTTTTTTCCCCCTCAATTTAAAGCTATGTTCCCTTATGTTAGCCATCACCATTCGAGGAAAAAGGCTCTCACTGTCCACCCTATCTAACTGTCTGATCATCTTGTATGCCTCTATTAAGAGACCTCTTAACCTTCTTCGCTCTAATGAAAACAACCTCAAATCCCTCAGCCTCTCTTCATAAGACCTGCCCTCCATACCAGGCAACATCCTGGTAAACCTCCTCTGCAGCCTTTCCAATGCCACCACATCTTTCTTATAATGCGGGGACCAGAACTGTACGCGATACTCCAAGTGCGGCCGCACCAGTGTTTTGTACAGTTGCAACATGACCTCATGGCTCTGAAACTCAATCCCTTAATGTGACTCCAGAGTCACAGCAATGTGGTTAATTCTTAACTGCCCTCCAAGGGCAAGTAGTGATGGGCAATAAATGCTGGCCACTTCACATAGAGAAAGAATTACGTTACAGAAAAAGAAGCCATTCAGCCCATCACTACTTGCCCTTGGAGGGCAGTTAAGAATTAACCACATTGCTGTGACTCTGGAGTCACTTGGAGTTAGCCAATTAAAGTTTCAACAGCACCCCCCACCTCACTCTTTCCCCCAAATCCTACATTCCTCTCTCCCTTCAAGCATTTATCGAATTCCGTTTTGAAAAATCCAGCGCATTCCAGAACTTGCTGCATCATAAAAAACAAACTATCTTGGAGATTTGTTTGTCAATTTTGCAGAGAGACTTGGACAAGTTGCAGAGCTGGGCCGAGAGGTGGCAAATGGAGTTCAACGCGGAAAAGTGTGAGGTAATTCACTTTGGCAGGAATAACAAATGTGTAGAGTATAGGGCTAATGGTAGAACTCTTAATAGTGTTGATGAACAGAGGGGTCTTGGTGTATATGTGCATAGATCCCTGAAAGTTGGCAATCAAGTCGATAAGGTTGTTAAGAAGGCATATGGAGTCTTAGCTTTTATTGGTAGGGGGATTGAATTTCGGAGCCACAACATCATGTTGCAACTGTACAAAACTCTAGTGCGGCCGCACTTGGAGTATTGTGTGCAGTTCTGGTCCCCACATTATAAGAAAGATTGGAGGCATTGGAGAGGGTACAGAGGAGGTTTACCAGGATGTTGCCTGGTATGGAGGGCAGGTCTTATGAAGAGAGGCTGAGGGATTTGAGGTTGTTTTCATAGAAAGAAGGCGGCTAAGAGGAGACCTTATTGAAACATATAAGATGATTAGAGGTTTAGATAGGGTGGACAGTGATAGCTTTTTCCTAGGATGGAGAAAGCTAGCACGAGGGGACATAGCTATAAATTAAGGGGTGGTGGTTTTAGGACAGATGTCAGAGGTAGGTTCTTTACCCAGCGGGTGGTAAGGGTATGGAATGCCTTGCCTGCGTCAGTTGTAGATGCGCCAAGTTTGGTGGCGTTTAAGAGGTTAGTAGATAAGTTTATGGATGAAAAGGGAATGGTTTAGGTTAGAGGGTCATTGCTTTTTGTTAATTGGTCGGCGCAACATCGAAGGCCGAAGGGCCTGTTCTGCGCTGTAATGTTCTATGTTCTATGTTTTAATCAGCTAAAATTGATGGCCAAGCTGGTAACAATCTGAAAATCCCACTTCTTTCCTCTTTGCAGACACTGTCAGGTCTGCAGGATATCTGCAGCAGGTTAAATCTGCATCCTTTGGTTACCACTGGAAAATATTCCTGCTTACCTCTTGAAGCATCATGATTCTGAACTCTTTTAAGACTCTCCCTTGTTTTCTCTATCATTGTGGAGGCTGAGGGGAGACCTGATCGAAATCTATAAAATTACGAGAGGCGCGGTTGGAGTTGACAGCGAGAATCATTTTCCCAGAGAGGGAAATGTCTAATATTTATAAGACCCTTATCAGACCCCACTTGGAGAACTGTGCGCCGTTCTGGTCGCCTCACTACAAGAAGGATGTGGAAGCTATTGAAAGGCCACAGAGGAGATTTAGAAACATGTTGCCTGGATTGGGAGGCATGCCTTATGAGAATAGGTTGAGGGAGCTCGGTCTTTTCTCCCTGGAGAGACGAAGGATGAGAGGCGACCTGATGTAGGTTTATAAGATGTTGAGAGGAATAGATTCTCAGAGGCATTTTCCCAGGGCTGAAATGGTCACTACAAGATGACACAGGTTTAAGTTGCTGGGACGTAGGTACAGAAGAGACGTTAGGGATAAGTTTTGCACTCAGAGGGTGGTGAGTGAATGGAATCGGCTGTCGTCGGTTGTGGTAGAGGCAAACTCGCTGGGGTCTTTTAAGAGACTTCTGGGTGAGTACATGGGATTTAATGGGATTGAGGGCTATAGATAGGCCTGGTAGGTAGGGATATGATTGGCACAACTTGTGGGCCGAAGGGCCTGTTTGTGCTGTAGTGTTCTATGTTCAATATGGAAAAGTTCAAAGGAGATGTGAGAGGCAAGTGATTTTACACATAGAATGATAGGTGGCTGGAACGTGTTGCTGGGGGTTGGTGGTAGTAGTGGAGGCAAATATGATTGGGAGGAGGGTTAAGGAGTTTTTAAATAAGTCCATGAATATTCAAGAATAGAGTTGTACGGACCAAGGGCAGGTGGAAGGGATAGGTTTAATATGGAATGTTGTTCGGGGCAATATAATAGGCTGAAGGGCCTGTTCCATGCTGTGCTGTTCTACGTTCTCCGTCCTAGGCAGAATGATCCATAAGTATCTCATTCCTGATACTGTTCCGCACTGTCCCCAGTGCCTCCAAGTCCTTTCCGAAGTGTATTGCCAGGAACAAATTGCAACATCCCAGCTATAGCCTAATCAATGATGTAGAAATGTTTAACCTAAATTCTTTGCTTTTGCGTTCTACCGGAATTCCCCGCCTCTCCTGCTGTGGAATCGGAGTGGGCCTGGGGGCAGGAAATAGAGTCTGTCAACCTTGGTGGGAATTTCTGATCTTCTGAAGAGAGGCATGGTGACACAGTGCTTAGCATTGCTGTCTCACGGCACCAGCGACGCAAGTTCAATTCTAATCTTGGGTCTCTGTCTGTGTGGAGTTTGCACATTCTCCCCGTGTCTGTGTGAGTTTCCTCCAGGTGAACAAAGAGCAAAGAACAACACAGCATGGGAAACAGGCCCTTCGGCCCAATGAGCCCACACCACCACCTCAATGTTCCCACCTCTACCCATGTCTATGTTTAGAGAAATCTGCATTTCTATAAACAGGTGCTCCAGTTTCATAGTCACACTGGTTTCATAGAACGCTTCGGCCCATCGAATCTGCACCAAATACAATCCCACCCAGGCCCTACCCCCATATCCCTACATATTATACCCACTAATCCCTCTAACCTATGCATCTCTGGACACTAAGGGACAATTTCTTAGCACGGCCAATCTACCTAACCCTCACATCTTTGCACTGTGGGAGGAAACCGGAGTACCTGGAGAAAACTCATGCAGACACAAGGAGAACGTGCAAACTCCACCCAAGCCAGGAATCGAACCCAGGACCCTGGAGTGGTGAAGCAGCAGTGCTAACCACTGTACCACTGTGCAGACCCAAAGTGAACTTTGGGCTTCCTTCGAGCTGGAATTGAATCAGTGACCTTTCCTCCCACATTCCAAAGATGTGTGGGTTAGTTTGATTGGCCATGCTACACTGTCCCTTAATGTCAGGGGGATTAGCAGGGTAAATATGTGGGGTTACAGGAATGGGGCTTGGGTAAGATTGTGGTCAGTGAAAACTAGATGGGCCAAATGGCCCATTAGGGATGTTATTCAATGTCTTGGTAAATCAAGGATCAATATTATTTTAACAGCCTTTTTTGGCAGTAAGCTTTAGAGATTTGTTCATTTAAATCCCGAATGTTAAATCCACTGGATTTAAAATGATCCCATTTCAATTATGTTGCCCCTCCCCTTCTGCCTAAGTTGCTGTTCGTACTGTTAAAAAATCAATAGATAAAGGCAGAAGGATGCTGAGAGACTTTTTAACTGTTTAATTTCTAACTGTGACGCTGAAACCTTCCTCCCCCCACCACCACCCCCCCCGCCCCTCTTCAAATAGACGGTGCCCCAGTATAAAACGGCAACTCTTCTGGAGTGAGACTCATTTGTAAAGATAACACACAGTGACAAGCCGCTGATAAATGTCCCCGTAACTTAGGCGGAGGTTAATGAAGGCCTTGCATATGTGTGCTGAATGACACAGTTTGACGTGAGGTACATTACAGCGTGAAGATGCACTTTAATCAGGGACTGTAGGATGTTGTGTGTTTGCTGCGACTGTATGTTAATTGGCACCACGCTGACTCTTAGCCTGGGTATTTGGCTTTAATAGTATGGGATGTAATGTTTTACATATTTCAACTGCTGTCTACGGATGACATTTCACTAATTCCGCGTTGGTTTATCACCAAAAGAAATAAAACCAAGCTGAAGAATAGCAACGGGGAACAGCGGTGTGCTTGGCTTCAGACCATTTTGTAGATTTACACAGGCCGCTTCCTTCATTAACAGATAGAAATTAGGAAAGTCACAGGTGTTTCTGAACCTCCTCCAGTTTGGGGAGGAATAAATATTGACGCAATCTTATCCTCTTCATTTTGCTGTTACCCCCCCGCTGCCGAAAATAATACCTGTTTAGATTTTGAGAAGCAAATCAGAATTTCCACGTTGCTTTGACTCAGGAAGGTGTGGGTTGGCCGGAACTTTACTGCCACGGAAATGGAGTGGGCGCTCGGGGTGGGATTTTCTTTTTCACGGTTTGGGTACGCGGCAGGTTGTAAAATCCCGCCCACTGATTATCAAAGCCGCGGCTTTTAACAATAAAGAATCGCGTCGGGAAATGCCATCGCAAAAGGTTCCCTTCAATTATGGGCTAATCAATTATGTGATAGACTCGAAAGTCTGTGGACCAGCACTCGATGATTCAGTCGGATATTCCTTCAGACTATATTTCACTGCTGATGTTAATCTCAGGCCATTCCGCTCGGAGCTGTCTGCAAAATGACCTTCGAAACACCCTCAAGAGTTCATTGCTGAAAACCAGACTCAAGCCTTTTAAATCCTCTGACATTGAAGTCACTTAGTGTCTCATTCCTCTGAGTTGTGTGCAGTCCACAGCTTAGCTTCTCAAACCCTTCTGTGTTGTGAGTGAGAGTGAGAGCGTGTGTGGGGGCGGGCGAGAGTGCGGGTGAATGCCAGAGTGCGTCTGTGGAGCTGCTGATTGCTGCCCGAGCTTTACCACGAAGCCAAGAATTAGTGTGGATTTTAACATTTCAAGAATCATTTGAATTTATCTTACTCTGTACACTGTTGTATCTCTCCCCTCTCACCTTAAGCCCACTATCGTATCTGCGCCCACCACCTCCCTGGGCAACGCATTCCAGACACTCACCATCCTCTGTGTAAAAAAAACTAACCTCACATACCTCCTCTAAACTTTTCCCCATGCACCTTAAATCTTGTGCTTGACTTTTTTTGCCCTTTTTTTGCCCAAGGACAGAGAATCTGACTATCCATTCTAACAACCTTGTAAATCTCCATCAGGTTGTCCCTCAACCTCTGTCATTCCAGTGAACACAACTCAAGTGTATCCAACCTCTCCTCATAGACAATACCCTCCAGACCTGCCAGCATCCTGGTAAACTTCTTCTGTACCCTTTCCAAATCCTTCTGGTAGTGTGGAGCCCAGAATTGTACACAATATTCTAAATGAGGCCTCACTAAGGTTTTGTACAGCTAAAGAATGACCCACCAATTTTTGAACTCAATGCCCTGGCTGATGAAAGCAAGCATACTGTATGCCTCTTTGACTACTTTCTCCACCTGCGTTGCTACTTTCAGTGACCTGTGTACCTGTACACCTCTGCCTATTATTTGGCCTTATATTTAAAAATAATGCTTGTACCTTTCCTTAATTCATAACAGCTACCCTCACTTTCAGCCTGACCAAACACATTGTCATTGTGATAGGATTACAACATTAACGGATTAGAACAACAAAGAACAAAGAGCAACACAGCATGGGAAACAGGCCCTTCGGCCCAACGAGCCCACGCCGCCGTCCTAACATCTTAATGACATATCCTTGACTTTAGGCTATGCCTATTGTTGAAGATTCCCATATAGGGACAATTTGTTACCCAATCAGCCTAACAGCACATTTTTGGGATGTGGGAGGAAACCAGAGCACCCAGAGGAAACCCACGCAACCACGGGGAGAACGTGCAAACTCCCGCAGACACAGGCCCAAATCCATGTGTCAGCACAGCAACAGCGATAGTCCCTGAGCTGTCATGTTGCCCATCAGATGGTCCAGTTTAAGCATACACTGACGACGTGAAGCACTAGGCAACTCCTGAAGCAACCTCCAAGAGCCGCTCTCGCACGACATGCCGCATGCATGCCCCTTGTTGGTCAACAAGGTGGACCGAATTGCCTGCGGAAACAAATAAGACTTAATTAAACATGCTAAAAAAAACTAAGACATTCCCGAGACGAAACTAAAGGATAGTCTACTACTATTTGGTCCTCCCGATATTCAAACAGTCCTGCTATATCCCTCTATCTGCAGACCGCTCATGTGGCTATCCAAGAGACCCTTAAACAACCCTAGCGTGCCTGCTCCCACCACCTTACTCGGCAGTGCATTCCACACCCCCACTACCCTTTGTGTGAAAAACTGCCTCTAATATTCGTCTTATACATAGCCCCCCTCACCCTGAGCCCGTGACCCCTCGTTCTATCCATTTCTAATGGTGGAAAAAGCTTACCACCATTTACCCTATCTATACCCCTCATAATCTTATATACCTCTAAAAGATCCCCTCTCAGCCGATGTCTTTCAAGGGAAAACAACCCCAGTGTTTTCAATCTTTCCTCGTAAGACAGTCCTTCCATACCAGGCAGCATCTTGGTAAATCTCCTCTTCACTCTCTCCAGGGCCTGTACATCTTCCTGTAGTACGGTGACCAGAACTGGACACAGTACTCCAGATGAGGCCTAACCAACATTCTATACACTTGCAACATTAGACTCCTACTCTTGTATTCTATACCCCTTCCTATGAAGGCTAATGAATCCTATGAAGGATTCTCTTCTTTCTTACAAAGAACTACAAATATGTGTTTCAGACTTTTCTTAAAAACCTGAAGAAATAGGTATAGCTTGTAAGTCTCACATTAGGTCACAAATTTCTTTAAACTCAATACCCTGTCACTGAGAGTGTTCTTTTTGTAACTTGTATCAACTCGTTTTAAAATTGGAGATTTTCTTTTTTCTCCAACATTTGTTTCAGACTCTTAATATCAATTCTTAATCTTTTCATTTCGTAGTGTGTGCATTATCCCAAAGGAAATAATTATCTATAACACGGCAACACAGTGTTTAGCACGGCAGCCTCACAGCGCGAAGGATCTGGGTTCGATTCCGGCCTTGAGTCACTGTCTGTGTGGAGTCTGCACGTTCTCCCCGTGTCTGTGTGGGTTTCCTCCGGGAGCTCCGGTTTCCTCCCACGTTCCAAACATGTGCATGTTAGGTGGATTGGCCATGCTAAATTGCCCTTTAGTGCCCAAAGATGTACAGGTTAGGTGGATTGGCCATGCTAAATTGCCTCTTAGTGCCCAAAGATGTGTAGGTTAGGTGGATTGGCCATGCTAATTGCCCTTTACTGCCCAAAGATGTGCAGGTTAGGTGGATTGGCCATGCTAAATTGCCTCTTAGTGTCCAAAGATGTGTAGGTTAGGTGGATTGGCCATGCTAAATTGCCTCTTAGTGCCCAAAGATGTCAGGTTAGGTGTTGCCATGCTAATTGCCTTTAGTGCCCAAAGATGTGTAGGTTAGGTGGATTGGCCATGCTAAATTGCCTCTTAGTGCCCAAAGATGTGTAGGTTAGGTGGATTGGCTATGCTAAATTGCCCTTTAGCGCCCAAAGATGTGCAGGTTAGGTGGATTGGCCATGCTAAATTGCCTCTTAGTGCCCAAAGATGTGTAGGTTAGGTGGATTGGCCATGCTAAATTGCCTCTTAGTGCCCAAAGATGTACAGGTTAGGTGGATTGGCTATGCTAAATTGCCCTTTAGCACCCAAAGATGTGCAGGTTAGGTGGATTGGCCATGCTAATTGCCCTTTACTGCCCAAAGATGTGCAGGTTAGGTGGATTGGCCATGCTAAATTGCCTCTTAGTGTCCAAAGATGTGTAGGTTAGGTGGATTGGCCATGCTAAATTGCCTCTTAGTGCCCAAAGATGTGCAGGTTAGGTGGATTGGCCATGCTAAATTGCCCTTTAGTGCCCAAAGATGTGTAGGTTAGGTGGATTGGCCATGCTAAATTGCCTCTTAGTGCCCAAAGATGTGTAGGTTAGGTGGATTGGCTATGCTAAATTGCCCTTTAGCGCCCAAAGATGTGCAGGTTAGGTGGATTGGCCATGCTAAATTGCCTCTTAGTGCCCAAAGATGTGTCGGTTAGGTGGATTGGCCATGCTAAATTGCCTCTTAGTGCCCAAAGATGTACAGGTTAGGTGGATTGGCTATGCTAAATTGCCTCTTAGTGCCCAAAGATGTGTAGGTTAGGTGGATTGGCTATGCTAAATTGCCCTTTAGCGCCCAAAGATGTGCAGGTTAGGTGGATTGGCCATGCTAAATTGCCTTTAGTGCCCAAAGATGTACAGGTTAGGTGGATTGGCCATGCTAAATGCCTCTTAGTGCCCAAAGATGTGCAGGTTAGGTGGATTGGCTATGCTAAATTGCCTCTTAGTGCCCAAAGATGTGTAGGTTAGGTGGATTGGCCATGCTAAATTGCCTCTTAGTGCCCAAAGATGTGCAGGTTAGGTGGATTGGCTATGCTAAATTGCCCTTTAGTGTCCAAAGATGTGCAGGTTAGGTGGATTGGCCATGCTAAATTGCCCCTTAGTGTCAAAGATGTGCAGGTTAGGTGGATTGGCCATGCTAATTGCCCCTTAGTGTCCAAAGATGTGCAGGTTAGAGGATTGGTGGCCATGCTAAATTGCCCCTTAGTGTCCAAAGATGTGCAGGTTAGGTGGATTGGCCATGCTAAATTGCCCCTTAGTGTCCAAGATGTGCAGGTTAGATGGATTGGCCATGCTAAATTGCCCCTTAGTGTCCAAAGATGTGCAGGTTAGGTGGATTGGCCATGCTAAATTGCCCCTTAGTGTCCAAAGATGTGCAGGTTAGGTGGATTGGCCATGCTAAATTGCCCTGTTAGTGTCTGAAGATCTACAGGTTAGGTGGATTGCACCTTAGTAGCTTAGGGGGATTAGTGGGGTAAATGCATGGGCTATGGGGATAGAGTTGGGTGGGATGCTTTATTATGGAGTTGATGCAGAAGCGTGGACCAAATGGCCTCCATCAATATATATTCCATGACCTCTTCAGCCTTTTGATTTCATCCCATTGCTTTTCCCTATTTTCTGCTGTGTAAGCTCTTCAGAACTAGAAATCTAGAAACTTGAGTTTGCACATTCTCCCCGTGTCTGCGTGAGTTTCCTCCAGGTGCTCTGGTTTCCTTCCGCACTCCATAGATGTGTGGGTTAGGTTGATTGGCCATGCTAAAACTTGTCCCTTAGTTTCCTGAAATGCGTAGATTAAAGGGATTAGTGGGTAAAATATGTAGGAATATGGGGCCTGGGTGGGATTGTGGTGTAAACTCAATGGACCAAATGGCCTCTTTCTGTACTGTGGAGTTTCTAGATATGTAGAAAAGTGAGGAGAATGGGGCAAAATTTTCAGATGGAGTTTAATGTGGATAAGTGCGAGGTTGTCATTTTGGCCAAAAAAAAATAGAAAGGCAAATCATGACCTAAATGGAAAGCAGATTCAAAACGGGCAGAGGGATCTGGGTGTCTGTGTACATGGAGCACAGAAAGTGTGTAATATATGTAATATATTAGCATGTAATATAAAAGGCAAATGGGATGTTAGAACATAGAACATAGAACATTACAGCGCAGAACAGGCCCTTCGGCCTTCGATGTTGCACCGACCAATTAACAAAAAGTAATGATCCTCTAACCTAAACCATTCCCTTTTTGTCCATAAACGTATCCACTAACCTCTTAAATGCCACCAAACTTGGCGCATCTACAACTGACGCAGGCAGGGCATTCCATACCCTTACCACCGTCTGGGTAAAGAACCTACCTCTGACATCCGTCCTATAACTACCACCCCTTAATTTAAAGCTATGTCCCCTCGTGCCAGCTTTCTCCATCCTAGGAAAAAGGCTATCACTGTCTACCCTATCTAAACCTCTAATCATCTTATATGTTTTAACAAGGTCTCCTCTTAGCCGCCTTCTTTCTAACGAAAACAACCTCAAATCCCTCAGCCGCTCTTCATAAGACCTGCCTTCCATACCAGGCAACATCCTGGTAAACCTCCTCTGTACCCTCTCCAATGCCTCCACATCTTTCTTATAATGCGGGGACCAGAACTGTACACAATACTCCAAGTACGGCTGCACTAGAGTTTTGTACAGTTGCAACATGACGTTGCAGCTCCGAAATTCAATCCCCCTACCAATAAAAGCTAGGCATTTATTGCAACAGGATTAGAACATAAAAATAGAGAAGTTGTTGCAATTGTAGAGGGTGTTAGTGAGGCCACATCTGGAATATTATATCCAGTTTTGGTCTTCTTATTTGAGGAAGGATGTGGTTGCTTTTGTTCAGAGGAGGTTCCCCAGATTGATTCCTGGGATGTAAGTATTGGCGTATGAGGAGAGATTAACCAACTTGGGCTTGTACTCACTGGAGTTCAGAAGGACGAGAGGGGAATCTGATTGAGGTACATTAAATTCTAAAAGGGATTGATATGGTAAATGTAGATTTAAAATTGAAATGAGGAGGAACTACTTCTCACAGAGGGTAGTGAATTTGTCAAACTCGCTCCAAAGATGTGAGGATTAGGTCATGCTAACATTGTCCCTTAGTGTACTGGAATGTGTAGGTGAGAGGGATTAGTGGGTAAATGTGTAGGGATATGGGTATAGGGCCTGGTGGGATTGTGGTTGGTGCAGACTCGATGGACCAAAGGGCCTCTTCCTGTACCGTAGGGATTCTATGGAGGGTCCTATGTTCTATGTTCACTACCCCAGAGTGCAGTGGAGTCTGAATCATTGAACAGTTCCAAGAAGAAGATAGATATCGTTCTGATTTTAAAAAATGGGTTAAATGTGTGGTGGTCCATTTTGGCAGGACCAATGGGAAGAACATAGAACATAGAACATTACAGCGCAGTACAGGCCCTTCGGCCCTCGATGTTGCGCCGGCCAGTGGACCCTCTAACCTAAACTATTCCAATATCATCCATATGCCTATCCACCGAACCTTTGAATGCCCCCAAAGTAGGCGAGTCCACAACTGCTGCAGGCAGGGCATTCCACGCCCTCACCACCCTCTGTGTGAAGAACCTGCCTCTGACATCCGTTCTATAACTACCACCTCTTAATTTAAAGTTATGTCCCCTTGTGTTGGTCATCACCATCCGAGGAAAAAGGCTCTCACTATCCACCTTATCCAATCCCTTGATCATCTTATACGCCTCAATTAGGTCACCGTGTAACCTTCTTCTCTCTAATGAAAATAACCTCAGGTCCCTCAGCCTTTCCTCATAAGGCCTTCCACCATACCAGGCAACATCCTGGTAAACCTCCTCTGCACCCTTTCCAATGATTCCACATCTTTCTTATAATGCGGCGACCAGAACTGTACGCAATACTCCAAGTGCGGCCGCACCAGAGTTTTGTACAGTTGTAACATAACCTCACGGCTCCTAAATTCAATCCCTCTACCAATAAAAGCTAACACACCGTACGCCTTCTTAACAACTTTATCAACCTGGGAAGGAGTATAATAACAAGGGTAGGAGTCTTGGCAGCGTTGAGGAGCAGAAGGATCTTGGGGTCTGGGGCCATAGGACTCTTAAATCGGCCTCGCAGGTGGAGGATGTGGTCAAGAAGGCATATGGTGTACTGACCTTCATTAATAGAGGAATTGAGTTTAGGAGTCGGGAGGTAATGCTGCAACTTTATAAGACCTTTGTCTGACCCCACTTGGAGTATTGTGGGCAGTTCTGGTCGCCTCACTACAGGAAGGATGTGGAAGCTATTGAGAGGGTGCAGAGGAGATTTACAAGGATGTTGCCTGGATTGGGAGGCATGCCTTATGAAGATAGGTTGAGAGAGTTAGGTCTCTTCTCCCTGGAGAGACGAAGGTTGAGAGGTGACCTGATAGAGATTTATAAGATGTTGAGAGGAATAGATAGAGTGGATTCTCGGAGGCTATTTCCCAGGGCTGAAATGGTCGCTATGAGAGGACACAGGTTTAAGGTGCTGGGGGGCAAGTACAGAGGAGATGTTAGAGGTAAGTTTTTCACTCAGAGGGTGGTGAGTGAATGGAATCGGTTGCCATCAGTGGTGGTAGAGGCAAACTCGCTGGGTCTTTTAAGAAACTTCTTGATGAGTATATGGGATTTAATGGGATCGGGAGTTACAGATAGTTCTATGGCCTGGTAGGTACTGATATGATCGGCACAACTTGTGGGCCGAAGGGCCTTTTGTGCTGTAATGTTCTGTGTTCTATAAATGGATATGGGGCAGACGTGGAAGGAGGTGGATTTGAGACCAGGGAGATCAGCCAGAATCTGATAGAATGGCAGAGCAGGCTCAAAGGGCTAAATTTGCATATTTCTGCTCCAAATTCCTATGTTCCTGTGAGAGCAGCAGATGGTCATCTAGGACTCTGGCAACTAAATCTTTTATCTTGTTTAACACCTTAACACATTTTAAATCTTTGCTACAGTTTGCAACTGGGGTAACA
The DNA here is from genome assembly GCA_024679065.1 of Sphyrna mokarran. Lineage (NCBI taxonomy): Eukaryota > Metazoa > Chordata > Chondrichthyes > Carcharhiniformes > Carcharhinidae > Sphyrna > Sphyrna mokarran. Next base: position 18,946,184 of record JAGIQG010000033.1, on the reverse strand, counting down.
CTGTACAATTTTGATCTTCTTAACGAAAGAATGCATTGGAAGCAGTTCAGAGGTTGATTGTCTCAACTGTTTGTAGGATAGTGCTGGTTTAAAGAGAAAAGTTTGGACAGGTTTAGTCTGTAGCCACTGAAATGAGGGTGATCTCATTCAAGCATATAAGATCCTGAGGGAACTTGACAGGGTGTAAATAAGGAAGATGTTTCCCCTTGGAACTAGGGAACATAGTTTAAAAATCAAGAGTCTCCTATCTAAGGTGGAGGTGAGAAGAAATTTTTCTCTCCGAGGATCAAGAGTTGGTGGAACTCTTCCCCAGGGAGTGGTGAAGGTAGGGTATTGAATATTTTTAAGGCAGATTCTAGACTATCAAGGGAGTCAAAGGTTATTGGGGTAGGTGCAATGTGGAGTTGAGGACACAATTAGATAGGCCACAATCTTATTGAATGGTGGGATTGACTCAAGGGTTTGAATGGCCTAGTCATAATTACTCGTTAGAACATAAGAAATAGGAGCAGGAGTCGGCCATCCAGCCCCTCGAGCCTGCCCCGCCATTCAATAAGGTCATGGCTGATCTGAAGTGGATCAGTTCCACTTTCCCGCTTTCTCCCCATAACCCTTAATTCCCTTATTGATCAGAAATCTATCTACCCGTGACTTAAATATATTCAGTGAGGTAGCCTCCACCACTTCAATGGGCAGAGAATTCCAGAGACTCACCACCCTTTGAATGAAGAAGTTCCTCCTCAACTCTGTTTTAAACTGCCCCCCCCACATTATTTTGAGGCTGTGCCCTTAGTTCTGGTTTCCTTTCTCTACCTCTACCCTATCGAGCCCCTTTATTATCTTATAAGTCTCTATAAGATCCCCCCTCAGCCTTCTAAACTCTAACGATTACAGACCCAGTCTCTTCAATCTCTCTTCATAAACTAATGACGTTTGTCATCGAACCCCTCAATGCAAAAGGAAGCCATTTGGCCCATTGAGTCTGCACCGACTCTCCAACAGGGCATCCCATCCAAGCCCTGTCCCCAAAACCCTACACATTTTACAATGGCCAATCAACCCAACCTGCACACCTTTGCAGTGTGGGAAGAAACTGGAGCGCCCAGAGGAACTCCATGCAGGCATGTGGAGAATGCGCAAACTCCACTCAGCTGAGTCCGGAGTCGAACCTGTGTCTCTCATGTGAGGCAGCAGTGCTAACCACTGTTCCACCATCCAATCCAACTACAGCCAACTGTCCTCTAAGACACTATGCTTGTACATAACGTTACCTGCAGTTGGAACACTAGCCTCAAAGTTAATGGCGATAACAAGAATTTCAGGGAATATGAGTCCAGTGAAAAAATGAACAGGGATAATGCTGCTACATATTCATACACACTTCCTTATTTACAAAAGCAAAGATTTATTATTTCAACTGAAAGAACAGGACAGGTAAACTCACAAGTATTTAGATGATGAGGTGGTGATTTATGGAGGTGATAGGGATTCCGTTTCTCCGTTTTTGGGAAGCCCATTGCCAGTGGCCAATAAGGGGATGTTTCTCCAGGCGGAGTAATCTTGGGAAGGAATCAGAGGCCGGAATCTGGATGTTGCTCAGCAGCGCCAATGGCAGCAGTGGTAGCTGCCAGAATTGCAACCACCAGAGGCCCAAGAGCACTGAGGGACCCAGGCAACAGCTGAGTGAAGATGAGGCAGGATGGGGAGGGGGGGACGGCATTGGGGGAGAGGGTCACCAATAAGGGCAAAGAGATGGCTTGTGGTGTCACCTCCTCCTTCCCCAACGCTCTTGATCACTCTGACCAAGGGACATACCCGCTGGGAGCCCAGAAGCAACTGTGAAAAGGTTTTCTCTTTGGGTCTACCATATGGTGGGTTTCCGGCGCATTGCTAGTGAGTGCCAGAGTGAGGAGGCCTCTGAGTGTATTAACTGTCCCCCTGTAAGACCTCAATTGGTGGCCATCCATGTCCTTTCCTGCCCTGACCTGACCCGATCGGGGCAGAGGTGGACCAGGGTCTCCAGCCAGCAGCTCCCAGCCTGACTACATGTGCTTCTGCTAACAAACCCGTGTCAGTCGAGGCCGTTACATTCCATGAAGGGAATGGCCAGAATGGACCCCCTCCCCACCCCCGGTTCTCCATATGAAAGGGGGTGAACTTGTCACCTGTCAGAATCTCCCAGAGTAACCCCGTCCAATCCCTAATCTCCGACTCCAGGAAGGAAATACCAGTTTTGGAAGAGTGAAGAACAAATCCTCTAGAATGAAATCAAAATACTGCATCTGCTGGAAGTCGCAGAGAAAATCGGAAAATGCGGGAATAACTCAGTGGATCTGGCAGCATCTATGGAGAGAGAACTGCTTTGACTCCAGTCACGGACTTAGGGTGAGGGGGGTAAGGTATAATTTGGATGCTAGAGGGTGTTTTTTCACACAGAGGGTGGTGGGGGTATGGAATGCGCTGCCAAGTGAAGTGGTGGAGGCAGGTACTCTGGAGTTATTTAAGAAATACTTAGATGGGCACATGAACAGAATGGGAATGGAGGGGTATAGAAAACTGATTTAAAATAGGGATCATGAGCCTTGGGAGTCCCTGGAAAGTGTGTAAATAGATGATGATATTGATGTAATTGTTTTTATCCTAAAGGTGCTTTGGTCCACTTTGTTGTCTAATGAGGAGCATACACGCGATGGGTCGTGAGAGGAAAGCTCTTGGATCTTTTTCGAGAGGATCCTAGTGCTTCATGTCGTTAGTGTACGCTTGACCTGGACCATTTGATGGGCAACACGACAGCTCAGTGACTATCGCTGTGCTGTGCAGATACATGGATTTGGGCCTGGGTCTGTGGGAGTTTGCGCATTCTCCCTGTGCTTGCGTGGGTTTTCTCCGGGTGCTCCGGTTTCCTCTCACATCCCAAAGATGTGCTCTTAGGCTAATTGGCAAAACAAATTCTCCCTAAATTGTCTCAAATTTGATTTTTAATCCATAGATCTATAAACATAGACAGGGATTGTGGGTAGAGGTGGGAACATCGGGGTGGCGGCACGGGCTCGTTGGGCTTAAGGGCCTGTTTCCCGTGTTGTTTTGTTCTTTGTTCTTTGTTCTAGAACCCAGAGAATCCCTACAATGCAGAAGGAGGCCATTTGGCCCATCGAGTCTGCGTTGATACAATCCCACCCAGGCCCTATCCCTCCAACCCAAAATATTTACCCTGCTAATCCCCCGACAGGAAGAAATCCCACAGCTTCAAGTCCAACAAGTTTGTTTGTAGCAAATGCCCCAAGCTTTCAGAATAGGTTGTCTTTTCGTTAAGTGGCTGGGTGGGGCAATTTAGCAATCCACCTCACCTGCACATCTTTGGAGTGTGGGAGTAAACTGGAGATTCCGGAGGAAATCCACGTAGACAGTGCACAAACTCCAAATGACCCAAGGCTGGAATCAAACCCGGGTCCTTGGTGCCGTGAGGCAGCAGTGCTAACCACTGTGCCACCTAATATCCTTTGAGCTTAAGGTGAGTCATACAGGCTTGAAATGTTCATCGGAATGATCCTGGGGTTAAATGGGTCAAAATGTGAGGATAGATTGTATAGACTTTATCTGCATTGCTTTGATGACTGGACTTCCAGGAATGATTGAGATCAGAACCATGGGAGCTGGTGGATATGTACAGAAATAGAATTCCAGCTACAAAGCAGAAAGGTTTCAGGGTTATTCGTACTAACAAATGATAGGAAGGGAACTCCACGGGGTAGCAATTGTTCACTACTTAAATTAATAATTCAGATTTAGGAATTGGAGGTATACTTGCTAAATTTGACACCTAGCACCAAGCAAAGAACATAGAACATAGAACATAGAACAGTACAGCGCAGAACAGGCCTTTCAGCCCTCGATGTTACGCCGACCAATTAGGAACAAGCAGTGACCCTCTAACCTAAACCATTCCCCTTTCGTCCATAAACTTATCTACTAGCCTCTTAAACGCCACCAAACTTGGCGCATCCACAACTGCTGCAGGCAGGGCATTCCATACCCTTACCACCCTCTAGGTAAAGAACCTACCTCTGATATCTGTCCTAAAACCGCCACCCCTTAATTTAAAGCTATGTCCCCTCGTGAGAGCTTTCTCCATCCTAGGAAAAAGGCTATCACTGTCTACCCTATCTAAACCTCTAATCATCTTATATGTTTCAATAAGGTCTCCTCTTAGCCGCCTTCTTTCTAACAAAAACAACCTCAAATCCCTCAGCCTCTCTTCATAAGACCTGCCCTCCATACCAGGCAACATCCTGGTAAACCTCATCTGTACCCTCTCCAATGCCTCCACATCTTTCTTATAATGTGGGGACCAGAACTGCACACAATACTCCAAGTGCAGCCGCAATAGAGTTTTGTACAGTTGCAACATGACGTTGCGGCTCCGAAATTCAATCCCCCTACCAATAAAAGCTAAGACTCCATATGCCTTCTTAACAACCTTATCGACTTGATTGCCAACTTTCAGGAATCTATGCACATATACACCAAGATCCCTCTGTTCATCAACACTATTAAGAGTCCTACCATTAGCCCTATACTCTACACATTTATTATTCCTGCCAAAGTGAATTACCTCATACTTTTCCACATTAAACTCCATTTGCCACCTTGCTCTGCAACTTGTCCAAGTCTGTCTGCAAACTATAACACCCCTCTTCACTATCTACCACTCCTCCAACTTTGGTGTGATCCGCAAAGGGGGAACAAAAATGCAGGGAGACAGAAATAAGCTTGTAGAGAGGGCGGGTTGTAAGCAAGAGAATTCTATATTACCCTGATGGAAAGTCAGAATCAGGAGGTCATTCTTTGGAAAGATTTGTTGGTAAATAAGCATCTATTTCCTTCTTATAATCTAAGGGCAAAGATGTACAAATCATGACAATTATAGAATCCTTAAGGAGATTATTTAGCCCATTGTATCCGCACAGATTCTCCAACACAGCATCTTACCGAGGCTCAGTCCCCGTAACCCCACATGTTTACCCCACTAACCTACACATCTTTGGGCACTAAGAGGCAATTTAGCATGGCCAATCCACCTAACCTACACATCTTTGGATGCTAAGGGGCAATTTACTATGGTCAAACTCCCTAATCTGCGCATCTTTGGAATGTGGGAGGAAATCGGAGCATCTGGAGGAAACCCACGCAGATATGAGGAGAATGTGCAAACTCCACACGGTCAACCAAGGGTGGAATCGAACCAGGATCCCTGGCGCTGTGAGGAAGCAGCACTAACTACTGTGCCACAATGCTGCCCTACAGAACATCTATTGTTCTGATCAAAACACATTGGAGAGGATATTAAAAAAAAATTCACAAGAATTACACCAGAACAGTGAAGAATAGATATCCCAAAGGCTAAAAAGGTGATGGCTCCTGCTCTAACCAAGGTCGCAAGAAACTACACAGAATAATGAAAGAAGCCTCCCATGACACAAACCAGCCTCCCATCCACTGAGTTTGTCCACACTTCCTGCTGCCTCTGTAAAGTAGGAAAATCGAGGTCTACGGACATTTGCATGGTCCACCCACTCACCCCCGTTACAATTCCCACGGCGGGCAGGAGGGGAAATTCCCCATTATATTCTAGAACATAGAACATAGAACAATACAGCACAAACAGGCCCTTCGGCCCACGAGTTGCGCCGATCACATCTACAAATCCATAGACCTATCTATAACCCCCTATCCCATTCGTTTCCATATACTCATCCAGAAGTCTTTTAAAAGACCCCAGCGAGTTTGCCTCAACAACCTCCGACGGCAGTCGGTTCCATTCACTCACCACCCTCTGAGTGAAAAACCTACCCCTGACATCCCTTCTGTATTTGCTTCCCTGCACCTTAAATCTGTGTCCTCTCGTAGTGACCATTTCAGCTCGGAGAAATAGTCTCTGAGAATCCACTCTATCTATTCCTCTCAACATTTTATAAACCTCTATCAGGTCGCCTTTCAACCTATGTCTCTCCAGTGCGAAGAGTCCCAGCTCCCTCAGCCTATCTTCATAAGGCCTGCCTCCCAATCCAGGCAACATCCTTGTAAATCTCCTCTGCACTCTCTCAATAGCCTCTACATCCTTCCTATAATGAGGCGACCAGAACTGCAGGGTGGGGTCTGCACCCTCTGCTTTCCTCCTCCCTTATGGACTCTATGAATGGTATGCTTTGTCTCAATAGCATGCAAGAAACAATACTTTTCACTGTATTCCAATACATGTGGGAATAATAACTCAAATCATTTGGCGTGATCTTATAGAGGTCTATAAGATAATGGGGGCACAGCTCAGCTAGGGAGTCACCATCTTTTTCCCAAAGATTGTGGAGTCTTGAAATTAGGATGCATAGGTTTAAGGGGAGTGATATAAAAGGGTTCAGAGGGACAACTTTTTCACACAGAGGTTGGTGAATGTGTGGAGCAAGCTACAAAAGGTAGTAGCAGAGGTGGGTAAAAATTTTGTCCTTTAATAAGCATCTAGGCAGTTAGATGGGTATAGATGGGTATAGATGGGTATAGAGGGATATGGGCTAAATGCGGGCAATTAGGACTAACTTTGTAGTTAATAAAAAAGGGGAGCATGGACAAGTAGGGCCTAAGGTTCCATTTCCATGCCGTATATCTCTACGACTCAAATCAAATCAAATGAAAGAACTATTTTCTTGGGCAAAGAGAGAGCTGTGGGATGACCTGATAGGGGTTGTTAAAAAGAGGGAGAAAGCATTTCTACTTGTGGGGAGCTCAAAACCAAAAATAGGAGTAGCACAGTGCATTAGCACTGCTGCTTCACAGCTCCAGGGTGCAGGGTTCGATTCCCAGCTCGGGTCACTGTCTGTGTGGAGTTTGAACATTCTCCCTGTGTTTGTGTGGGTTTCCTCCAGATGCTCGGGTTTTCTCCAAAGATGTGCGGGTTAGGTTGTTTGGCTGTACTAAAAATTAGTGCCCTGGGACGTGTGGATTAGCGGGTAAAATATGGAGAGATATGGGGGTAGAGCCTGGGTGGGTTTATGGTCGGTGCAGACTCAATGGGCAGAAAGCTCTCTTTCTGCACCGTAGGGATTCTATTCTACGATCCGTTCCAAAACCAGGGGTCAGGAATGTACGATGATCACTAGTCAACCTATTAGCGATGGGTGGTGGTTTCAGGGAAGCAATAGGAACAAAATGAAATGCAAACACCCAGTCAACAAAGACACAGGGGACATCAGGAATTGTAAATTTGTCACTTAGCTACAGCAGTGCCTGAACATTGGAAATAACATCTCCAAAACATTGTGCGTGTGTGCAGTTGAATATTACTCTGGAACACAGCAAAGAGTTCTCCAATTATATACATGACCCGCTCCCAATATTTACACGATTGTGTGCTGTTCAATTAACCATATCTGGGGGAAAAAAATCGGTGAATGTAACTCTGACCTCCCACCTTTGGGTCTGAACTCAGTTAGTCTGAGTGGGGTGAGCAGATAATTGAATTACAGGTAAGGATTTAGGAATTGAAGCCAGGTAATTATTAAGGAGTCAGACCCGGGGTTTTTCTCTGCGCAAGAAAACCCAGAGTGAAGCAGCCGAAATGAGTTGGCTGGAGGCAAGGCAGACCCTGTGTACGGGTTCCTCTGTAATTATAGGAGAACCTCCTTCAGTCGCAGGTTGGAAGGTTCACAGTCAAGCGCGTTTGGGAGAGAGTTCAATGCGATTCCCGCAGGACGACAAGGCAGGGAACAGAGGGAGACACAATCGCGCAGTCAATTGTAGCAAGGAGCTGCACTATGAATGAAAGGAAGGTGATGATAGATGGTGGCAATAGATGGCAGTGTAAAGCTTGCAGTTAGGGAAAATGCTCTGCGTTGGCAGACTGTAACTCTACCTGAGCTGCAGAACTAACTGAGGGCCAGCTCAGGAACTGATTAATCCCTCCTTCCTCCTCTCAAACATTTCCTCCAAACTGTCCTTCCGGCCAAGGTTTCAGGTTTCCTGACCCCTCGTATCTGCAGGTGTGGCTGAGTTTGGTGTTCAAATTAGTTGGCTTCCTTTTTATAAAAAATTCATGCGCGGATCATGCGCTGCTTGGCCAGCATTTTGTTGTCCATCCCTAGTTTTAGAATCCCTTCATCACAGCAGGAGGCCATTCAGCCCATTGATTCTGCACCAACCACAATCCCGCTCAGGCCCTATTCCCACTTATTTACCTTGCTAATCCTCTGGCACTAACGGTCAATTTGGCATGGCCAATCAATCGAAACTGAAGTTGCCCTTTGAGAAAGGGGTGGTGACCCAACTTTTTGAATCGCTGCAGTTCACCTGGTGCGTCCACTATGGGTAATCCCATGACCTACACACTTTTGGACACTAAGGAGCAATTTAGCATGGCCAATCCGCCTAACCTGCACATCTTTGGAGTGTGGGAGGAAACCGGAGCACCCGGAGGAAACCCACGCAGACACAGGGAGAACATGCAAACTCCACGTAGACAGTGACCCAAGCCGGCAATCAAAGAATAACACAGCACGGGAAACAGGCCCTTCGGCCCGTGCCGCCACCCCAATGTTCCCACTTCCACCCATGACCCCTGTCTATGTTTATAGAAATCTGCATTGAAACCAAATTAGCGAGACAACTTAGGGAGAATTTGTTTTGCCAATCAGCCTAAGAGCACATCTTTGGGGTGTGTGAGGAAACCGGAGCACCCGGAGAAAACCCATGCAAGCTCCCACAGACACAGGCCCAAATCCACGTATCTGCACAGCACAGCGATAGCCCAACCTGGATGCCTGGTGGTGAGGCAGCAGTGCTAACGACCATGCCACCCAAAATATACAGCAATTAACGGCTAACAGATAGCACTGCTGCCTCACAGATCCAGGTTCGAATCCCAGCTTGGGTCACTGTCCGTGCAGAGTCTGCATGTTCTCTCCATGTCTGCGTGGGTTTCCTCTGGGTGCTCCGGTTTCCTCCCACAATGCAAATATGTGAGGGTTAGGTGGATTGGCTATGCTAAATTCTCCCTGCGTGTCAGGGGCACTAGCTAGGGTAAATGTCTGCGATAATGGAAATCGGGCCTGGGTGGGATTGCGGTCGGCACAGGCTCGATGGGCTGAATGGCCTCCTTCTGCACTGTCAGGCTCCTATGATTCTATGAGATTACTGGTTTTCTTTTTAATGATTACAGATTTATTCATTGAATTGAAAGTCCATTAGCTACCTTAATGGGATTTAAATCCACGTTAGTTTGAGCCTTAGGATTACTAGTAGAGTGATATTACCACAATTTCCCTCATATTCAACTGGAAGTATTGACGCTGTTTCTCTCTCCGCAGCTATTGGCGGACCTCTAGGGTTTGCTGTTATTTTAGCCCAGCCGCCTGGGTTAAATCTGAGGGTTGTGCTTTTTAATTAATTTGCAGCCAGGCGCATTTATTGTCCATCTCTAAGTTTCCCTTAGAGGGAAGTTGAGAGTCAGCCATGTTGCTGTGGCTCTGGAGTCACATGTAGGTCAGAGTGGGTAAGGATGGCAGTTTTCCTTCCCTCAAGGACATTAGTTAATCAGATGGGTTTTTCCGACAATTGACAAGGTTTCATGGTCATCGTAGAAAAACTACAGCACAATACAGGCCCTTCGGCCCACAAAGTTGTGCCGAACATGTCTCTACCTTAGAGATTATGAGGCTTACCTATAACCCTCCATCTTACTAAGTTGCATGTATAAAAAAGTCTCTTAAAAGACCTTATCCAATCCTCTTCCACCACCGTTACCCATTCCACTCACCCACCACCCTCTGAGTGAAAAACTTACCCCTGACATCTCCTCTGTACCTGCTGCCCAGCACCTTAAACCTGTGTCCTCTTGTGGCAACCATTTCAGCCCTGGGAAAAAGCCTCTGAGAATCCACCCGATCAATACTTCTCAACATCTGATACACCTCTATCAGGTCACCCCTCAGCCTTCGTCTCTCCAAGAAGAAAAGGCCAAGCTCCCTCAACCTATCCTCATAAGGGACTCTCCCCAATCCGGTCAACATCCTTGTAACTCTCCTCTGCACCCTTTCAATAGCTTCCATATCCTCCCTGTAATGAGGCGACCAGAACTGTCCAGGTATTTTTATTGAATTCAGATTGTGGTGGGATTCGAACCCGGGTCCCCAGAACATTAGCTGAGTTTCTGGATGAACAGTCCAGCGATAATACCACTATGCCATCACCCTAGCTGTTTCTGACAGTGACAGTAGTGAAGCTTCATGAACGAGAATTCACTCAATGAAGATGTCGTTTTCCGTCAATTTTAACCTCAAATTACACAGCTCCCCACCAAGCCTCAGACATACCATCCCAAGATTGATTTGGGAACTGCCACGTCTTTAGCCCCCCCCCCTTCTCTTCCAATCTTCAGTCATTTTCCAATTCATAGAACATAGAACATTACAGTGCAGAACAGGCCCTTCGGCCCTCGATGTTGCGCCGACCAATTAGGAAAAAGCAATAACCTTCTAACCTAAACCATTCCCTTTTCATCCATAAACCTATCTACGAACCTCTTAAATGCCACCAAACTTGGCGCATCCACAACTGCAGCAGGCAGGGCATTCCATACCCTTACCACCCTCTGGGTAAAGAACTTACCTCTGACATCCATCCTATAACTACCACCCCTTAATTTAAAGCTGTGTCCCCTCGTGCTAGCTTTCTCCATCCTAGGAAAAAGGTTATCACTGTCCACCCTATCTAAACCTCTAATCATCTTATATGTTTTGATAAGGTCCCCTCTTAGCCGCCTCCTTTCTAACGAAAACAACCTCAAATCCCTCAGCCTCTCTTCATAAGACCTGCCATCCATACCAGGCAACATCCTGGTAAACCTCCTCTGTACCCTCTCCAATGCCTCCACATCTTTCTTATAATGCGGGACCAGAACTGCACACAATACTCCAAGTGCGGCCGCACTAGAGTTTTGTACAGTTGCAACATGACGTTGTGGCTCCGAAATTCAATCCCCCTTACCAATAAAAGCTAAGACTCCGTATGCCTTCTTAACAACCTTATCGACTTGACTGCCTACTTTCAGGGATCTATGCACATATACACCGAGATCCCTCTGTTCATCAACACTATTAAGAATCCTACCATTAGCCCTATACTCTACACATTTATTATTCCTGCCAAAGTGCATTACCTCACACTTTTCCCCATTAAACTCCATTTGCCACCTCTCGGCCCAGCTCTGCAACTTGTCCAAGTCCCTCTGCAAACTATAACACCCCTCTTCACTATCTACCACTCCACCGACTTTAGTGTCATCGGCAAATTTACTAATCCATCCTTCAATACCCTCATCCAGATCATTTATAAAAATTACAAACAGCAGGGGCCCCAAAACAGATCCCTGAGGTACACCACTTGTAACCGAACTCCATGATGAATAATTCCGCTGTCTTTACTCTGAATGGAGAGACATCCAGGTAGGAACCTTCTGACGCCCACCCTCATTGGTACGCTGGAGAGAGTGAGCGATTGTCCATGGACAGGAGAGTCCAATTGTCTAACTTTGGAGGGGTGGGTTTTGATGGGGGCAGATGATCCCACTGGGGGGAAAGGGGAAGGGCCGGAATATTCCATTCCTGGAGGAGCCTCAGACTCAGCAACCACCACAAGGACACACAAGGTATGATGTTACAGTCCCGCTGGTCCTATAACTGGAAAATAACCAGCCGAGGTCCGCTGACCTTCCCACACTCCGTCTCTCGCCCAGTTTTATTCCTATGGTGGGCAGGGTGGTAAAATTCCCACCATTCACAGCACAGAAGGAGGCCATTTGGCCCATACTGTGTTTACATTCTTGTTGAGCCTCACTCATCTCACCCATTCACCTGGGTCTGGGATTGGGAGCAGGTTGGGATTGAGATCATGGTGCGATTAGGATCAAAGCAGGATTGGGATCAAGGTGGGATTGGGATCAGGGTGTGCAGTTGTGATCAGGATAGGATTGGGATCAGGGTGGAATTGGGATCTGGGTCTGGGATTGGGATCTGGGTGGGTTAGGGTGGTTTGGGATCAGAGTGGAATTGAGATTTGGATTTGGGATTGGGAACAGGATGGGATTGGGATCAGGTTGCGATTAGGATAAGGTGGGATTGGGATTTGATCTGGGATTGGGATCAGGGTGGGATTGGGATCAGGTTGCGATTAGGATAAAGTGGGATTAGGATTTGATCTGGGATTGGGATCAGAGTGGTATTGGGATCAGGTTGCGATTGGGATCAGGGTAAGATTGGGATCTGGGCCTGGGATTGGGATCAAGATGGAATTGGGAGCTGGGTCTGCGAATGGGATCAGGATGGGATTGTGTTTAGACTGTGGGATTGTGTTCAGAATGTGGGATTGGGATCAGAGTGTGGGATTGGGATCAGGATGGGATTGAGATCAGGGTGGGATTGGGAGCTGGGTCTGGGATTGGGATCAGAGTGGGATTGCGATCAGGATGTGGGAATGGGATCAGGATGGGATTGGGTTTAGGGTGGGATCAGGCTGTGGGATTAGGATCAGGGTTCAATGTGAGAATGGGCTGGGATCAGTGTGTGGGATTGAGAATGATGTGTGTCATGGTGGGACTAAGCATCTCGCTCGATTGTTACCCTTTCCACAACATTAAACGTTCACTCGCTCTTTTAACAATGCACAGTGACATCAGCGTGCTCCATCGACAGTACACAGGAGCTTACCAAGGCCTCTTCCATAGAACCTTCAAACCCATGACCATGTAGAAGACAAGAGCAGTAGACACATGGGAACACTGCCACCTGGAGGTTCCTCTCCAAATCACTCACCGTCCTGACTTGGAAACACATCGGCCGTTCCTTCACCATCGCTGGGTCAAAATCCTGGAACTCCTCCCTAACAGCACTGTGGGTGTACCGACACCTCAGGGACTGTTCAAGATGGCTGCTCGCTCACCACCTTCTCAAGGAAGGACAATAAGTGTTCTCAGTGACTTCTGCGAAAGAATGGAAAATTCATTCATTGAAAATTCATTGAAAAGAATGGACAGTTACATAGATCGACACACACACACACAGTAACATTCACACATTATGGGATGGAAATAGGTCCTTCCTACCCTATTTTCCAAGAGTAAAATGGAATTAGTTTTGGATCTGGTCCCTCACGGCTCAAGGACAATGGAAGCAGATCCTGCCCCACATTCGGGTGGATAATTATCGGTCATCCCTGCCTAACAAAGGCGTTAGGCCCTTTTTGCTTATGTTAATGAGGAGCTTATTACCTGTGTTAGGGATCGCTCTGTCACAGTGGGTTACCTCAGGCAACGCTATGCTCAGCTCAGGCTTTCCTAGTGGGGGTTGGCGTGTTTACCTGAGAGACCCTGCTACCAACTCCGTTCACTTTCCCCCACTTCGTCATCCTTCAGCACACCCCTCCGCCGGGTTAACTTTCCGAAATTCACCAATCCCTCGAGGATTGGTTGAGGCACACGGCAGGCATCAGTCAGAAAGCCTGAGGCCTAGCTCAGGACAACCCCTCTTCCTGGCAGTTCGGGGTGCTGTGAAAGAGCCCATAAACCACTTCAATCTCTTTCTGTAGATCGCAAGTGAGATTAAGTGAAAGGTATTTCAGGCGTCTATAGAGAAAGATGGCAAACAGAATTATTTTGGCATCTTTTCTTTTCTCTCTGGCTGGCTCAGGGACTAAAGCTGGCCTAATTTCCACATCTTTTCTGCTGTGCCTTTCCGCTATTTCTTGCGAGATAGGAATTCACTGGGATGGCTGACAGCTTCTTCAAAGCCGCTCAGATGTGGGAGAGAAGATTGAAGCTGTGACAGTGTCAGAATAGGAGCTCAGAGGTGCGCAACACAACGATTTCGCTCGCAGCCAGCAGCACAACTTTCACTCATCACCCGAGAAAAAGTTTCTGTTAAATTCCCTCCTTCCAGTGACATTAACATTCCAGAATAATATCTCTCACAGTTCCTCCACCTAGCAGCAGCCTGGGGCACTGCTGGTTGCGTTTGGAGTTTAGTTTGTTATTTGGAGATCGCAGGATGTAATGTTCATAGCGCTTCATGTTTAATTAATCATTACAAATCCCCAAATAATACCATAAATAATTATTGCTGGGTTTGATTATTTTCTGCTATTTCAGGGTTATTGTAAATGATCGAATCCCACAAGAGATTTCAACTTCCTTTTGTTCAGGAATGTAGCAACAAAAGGGATTACAATCTGATTTCTCTCCCTCAATTTAAACAAAGATCTGAGACCAGTTGATAAACAAAATCACTCCCGCTCCTTCTGTTTATTTAGGCAATGACTCAAAGCAGATTAAAATTATCCTGAAACAATTCATTACATTATTTTTCTAAAATGTTTGATGTGCTTTAAAGGGAGTCAGGCAATCACGGCTTCTTCCAGCGACCCTGCGGGGATCCCTTACTGCTCATTCCGTTTGGAAGCCTGGCTAAGGATCTCTTTACCCGTCTGCTGGGGCTGGGGGAGTCTCTTGCGCCCATCCCACTCCCCACCCCAACCCCATCCAGGCCCGGTGGGAAGGGGAGGCAGAGGGGGGGTTGGGGGGAGATTGAAATTTCTATTGAATTAATTCTATTGGTTAAAAACACAGTCCCAAGCTACGGACTCCATCCCTCTCCTTGGTCTGAGACCGCACCAGGCTGTTTTTACTTATTGATTTGTGGGACGTGGGTGTCCCTGGTTAGGTCCAGCATTAATTACCCGTTCCTGGTCACCCTTGAACTGAGTGTCTTGCTCGGTCATTGCAGAGAGCAGTTGAGAGTCAACCTCATTGCTGTGGAGTCACATAGAACATAGAACATTACAGTGCAGTACAGGCCCTTCGGCCCTCGATGTTGCGCTGACCAGTGGAACCAATCTAATGATCCTCTAACTTAAACAATTCCAATATTATCCCATATGCCTATCCACTGACCATTTGAACGCCCTGAAAGTTGGCGAGTCCACAACTGCTGCAGGCAGGGCATTCTACGCCCTCTGAGTAAAGAACCCACCTCTAACATCCATCCTACAATTAACAGTCCTCAATTTAAAGCTATGTCCTTCATGTTAGCCATCACCATCCAAGGAAAAAGGCTCTCGCTGTCCACCCTATCTGATCATTTTGTAAGCCTTAATTAAGTCACCTCTTAACTTTCTTCTCTCTAATGAAAACAACCTCAAGTCCCTCAGCCTTTCCTCATAAGGCCTGAAGGCCAGACCAGTTAAGAACGGCAGATTTCCTTCCCTAAAGGCATTTGATGTTTCTCTCAGACAATTGACATGGTCATCAGTAGATTTTTAATTCCAGATTTTTTTAATTGAGTTCAAATTCCGCCATCTGCTGGGATTCGAACCTGGGTCCCCAGAGTTTCTGGATTAATAGACTAGTGATAATACTTCTAGGCCATCATCTCCCCGATCATCTGCAACCTTGGTGTCATACTTGATCCCGTAATAATCTCCTGGCCAATTTGTCAGCACCGTTGTTGAGACTGCCTAACGCCATTCAGCTCCGCCCCTTCCTCAACTCATCAACTACTGAAACCCTCATCACCATCTCTCTCACAGAGAGATCAGCACAAAGCAATCCTGGATGCTCTCAAGCTCCGCACACATGAGGACGGTCTTAATCGGGATCTTGGCTTCATGACACACTATCTGTAACCCCCGTAACTTGCCTGGGTTAGCAAAAAAACCTCACTTACTGTGCTGTCTGGAGAAAATACACAATTCTCTAACCAATGCTCAGGATTCCCTTCACACACATTGTTAGCCACTTTAACACTTAAATAGCAGGTTAGATGTAAGGATTCGCACTCTAATCAGCAATCTGTGACTGTCTGTGTTGATATGTATGCTATTGCAGACCAGAACACTGCATTTGCTTGATGAAGGCTCAAGAGTGTCGAAAGCTCACAAATTTACTGTCAAATAAATGGGTTGGATTTAAAATTGGTGTTGCTAAATTCTTACTATGCTCTCCTGTCACCCAATCCTCATAAACATGAGGTCATCCAAAACTCTGCTGTCTCTGCCCTTACAGAATTACAGAGTGCAAAAAAAGACCATTTGGCCCATCGCGTTTGCACCTACACATGAGAAATAGCTGACCTTCTTACTCCCATTTACCATCACTTACCCCATATCCTGGAATGTAATCATAGAATCCCTACAGTGCAGAAGGAGTCTATTTGGCCCATCAAGCTTGCATTGCTGGGCCGAATATAAGGCAACCTCCTTTGGCCACGCAATCTTCAGAGAAAGATTGGCATTTACCGAGGGGCAACATGGTAGCACAGTGAGTTAGCACTGCTGCTTCACAGCTCCAGGGTCCTGGGTTCGATTCCCGGCTCGGATCACTGTCTGTGTGGAGTTTGCACATTCTCCTCGTGTCTGCGTGGGCTTCCTCCGGGTACTCCGGTTTCCTCCCACAGTCCAAAGATGTGCGGGTTAGGTTGATTGGCCATGCAAAGAAATTGTCCCTTAGTGCCCAGAGATGCCTAGGTTAGAGAGATTAGTGGGTAAAATATATAGGGATATGGGGGTAGGGCCTGGGCGGGATTGTGTTCAGTGCAGACTCAATGGGCTGAAAGGCCTCTTTCTGCAGTGTAGGGTTCTATGACAACGAATCCATCTATGCTCTGTCCCAGTGACCCCACATATTTACTCTGACACAGGCGGCATGGTAGCACAGTGGTTAGCACTGCTGCTTCATAGCCCCAGGGTCCTGGGTTCAATTCCCGGCTCAGGTCACTGTCTGTGTGGAGTTTGCACATTCTCCTCGTGTCTGTGTGGGATTCCTTCCACAGTTACAGATACGTGGACTACGTTGATTGGTCGTGCTAAAAAATTGCCCTTTAGCATCCTGGGATTTGTAGGTTAAAGGAAGAACAAAGAACAAAACAGCACGGGAAACAGGCCCTTTGGCCCAACGAGCCTGCGCCGCCACCCCGATGTTCCCACCTCTACCCATGATCCCTGTCTATGTTTATAGATCTATGGATTAAAAACCAAATTTGAGACAATTTAGGGAGAATTTGTTTTGCCAATTAGCCTAAGAGCACATCTTTGAGATGTGGGAGGAAACCGGAGCACCCGGAGAAAACCCACGCAAGCACGGGGAGAATGTGCAAACTCCCACAGACACAGGCCCAAATCCACGTATCTGCACAGCACAGCGATAGTCGCTGAGCTGTCGTGTTGCCCATCAACTGGTCCAGGTCAAGCGTACACTAACGACGTGAAGCACTAGGATACTGTCAAAAAAAAATCCAAGAGCAGCCCTCTCACGACCCATCGCGTGTATGCCACTTGTTAGACAACAAGGTGGACCAAAGCACCTGTAGGATAAAAACAAGTACATCAATATCATCATCTATTTACACACTTCCCAGGGACTCCCAAGATCCCTCTTTTAAATCAGTTTTCTATATCCCTCCATTCCCATTCTGTTCATGTGCCCATCTAAGTATTTCTTAAATAACTCCAGAGTACCTGCCTCCACCACTTCACTTGGCAGCGCGTTCCATACCCCCACCACCCTCTGTGTGAAAAAGCCCCCTCTAGCATCCAAATTATATCTTACCACCCTCACCCTAAGCCCGTGACCTCTCGTGGTATTGGAGTCCATCCTAGGAAAAAGCTTAACCCTGTTTACTCTATCTATACCCCTCATAATCTTGTACACCTCTATTAGATCTTCTCTAAATCTACATCTTTCTAAGGAAAACAGTCCCAATTTGCCTAATCTCTCCTTGTAACTCAGTCCTTCCATACCAGGCAGCATCCTGGTAAACCTCCTCTGCAGAGTCTCCACGTCCTTCCGGTAGTAAGGCGATCAGAACTGGACACAGTATTCCAAATGAGATCTAATCAACATTTTATACAACTGCAACATTAAAGGCCAGCTCTTGTACTCTATACCCCTTCCTATAAAGGCTAGCATACCATATGCTTTCTTCACAACCTTCTCCACTTGCTCTGCTACCTTCAGAGACTTGTGCACCTGCACCCCCAGGTCCCTCTGCATTTCTATACTCTTAATAGATCTACCCTTTATCATATACCTCCCCCCTACATTCTTTCTCCCAAAATGCATCACCTCACATTTAACAGGATTGAATTCCATCTGCGGGTATAATATGTAGGGATATGGGGATAGGGCCTAGGTGGGATTGTGGTCAATGCAGACTCAATGAGCTGAAAGGCCTGTTTCTGCACTGTAGGATTTTATGATCTAAGGGATAATTTAGCATGGCCAATCAATCTAACCTGCACATCTTTGGGACTGTGGGAGGAAACCAGAGCGCCGTGGGGAAACCCACACAGATACGGGGAAAACATGCAATTCTGCACAACGCCGGAGGACCCGGGAATTGAACCCGGGTCCCTGGTGCTGTGAAACAGCCGTGTTAATCACTGTGCCACCATGCCATCCTTGTCAGTTGACATGCCAGGTGCTCATCCAGGTACTTTTTAAAAGATGTGAGGCATTCTGCCTCCACCACCCTCCCAGGCAGCACATTTCCTCCCATTCCCCCGTAATCCTCCTGCTCCTTCTATGGCAAGCGTGTCCAGTTCTCTCATCACCCACCATCGACACACAGACTCCCTCGATTTTGAAATTCTCATCCTTACTTTCAATCTCCGCAACTTCCTTTGGCCACACAATCTTCAGGGAAAGCTTTAATGTGGCATTTATAACGCTGGTTTTGAAAGGTTTGTGTTCAATGGTAACCCCCTTCAGGATATTGATGGTAGGTGATTTGAGAATGCCATTGCTATTATATGTCACAAAGAAGTAGTTAATCCCTCTTACGCTGAAAATGGTCACTTGGAGGTTCCTATATATGGGAGCAGAATAAAATTAGT
Source organism: Sphyrna mokarran (assembly GCA_024679065.1). Classification (NCBI taxonomy): domain Eukaryota; kingdom Metazoa; phylum Chordata; class Chondrichthyes; order Carcharhiniformes; family Carcharhinidae; genus Sphyrna; species Sphyrna mokarran. Next base: position 18,927,260 of record JAGIQG010000033.1, on the reverse strand, counting down.
GTTTGTAGATGCACATTTGTAATGTTTAACTTAGCGGAGATCTAATAGCGGTGTACAAGATTGTGAGGGAGATAGATAGAGTAAACAGGGTTAAGGTTTTTCCTAGGATGGACTCAAATAGTATGAGGGGTCACGGGCTTAGGGTGAAGGGGGTAAGGTATAATTTGGATGCTAGAGGGAGTTTTTTCACATAGAGGGTGGTGGGGCATGGAACGCGCTGTCAAGTAAAGTGGTGGAGGCAGGTACTCTGGAGTTATTTAAGAAATATTTAGATGGGCACATGAACAGAATGGGAATGGAGGGATATAGAAAACTGATTTAAAATAGGGATCATGAGCCTTGGGAGTCCCTGGGAAGTGTGTAAATAGATGATGATATTGATGTACTTGTTTTATCCTACAGGTGCTTTGGTCCACCTTGTTGTCTAACGAGGGGCATACACGCGATGGGTCGTGAGAGGGCTGCTCTTGGATCTTTTTTCGAGAGTATCCTAGTGCTTCACGTCGTTAGTGTACGCTTGACCTGGACCATTTGATGGGCAACACGACAGCTCAGTGACTATCGCTGTGCTGTGCAGATACATGGATTTGAGCCTGTGTCTGTGGGAGTTTGCGCATTCTCCCCGTGCTTGGGTGGGTTTTCTCCGGGAGCTCCGGTTTCCTCCCACATCCCAAAGATGCGCTCTTAGGCTAATTGGCAAAACAATTTCTCCCTAAATTGTCTCAAATTTGGTTTTTAATCCATAGATCTATAAACATGGACAGTGATCATGGGTTGTGGTGGGAACATCGGGGTGGCGGTGTGGGCTCGTTGGGCCGAAGGGCCTGTTTCCCGTGCTGTTTTGTTCTTTGTTCTTTGATTTGTTATGGCCACATGTATTGGGATACAATGAAAAGTATTGGTTCATGCAGCCTATACATATTCATAGCATTCATGGGGAACAAGAAAGGAGAGGGTGCAGAATATAGTTATAGAAGGTGGAAGAGAGAGTGTCCGGGGCACGTGGGGTCCTTAATTATATTGGCTGCTTTGCAAGGCAGCAGGAAGTGTGGACAGAGTCAATGGATGGGAGGCTGGTTTAGGTTTTGCATTGGGCTACATTCAGAAGCTTTTGTAGTTCCTTGCGATCTTGGGCAGAGAGGAGCCATACCTCATAGTTAGGTGTAGAGAAAGATCAACTTAATGCAAGGTAAGTCCATTCAAAAGCCTGACAGCAGCAGGGAACAAGCTATTCTTGAGACATACTATTCTTGGTACGTGATCTCAGACTTTTGTATCTTTCTCTTGATGAAAGAAGGTGGACTAGTAGCTCTGTATTCTCTCCTTTCCTTCTCTTTTCACTGTATACTAATACATATGACAATAATGAATCAACGCAGAAATCAAAATAGCAGCCTCCAGAGAGAGAGACAGGCAGACAGGCAGAAAAATACCTCCTGCTTCTTTCAGAACCCAGCAGTAATAGCCTGCTTTTCCCTGTAGCTCCCTTCCTTAAGCACATGACTCTGTCAAACAACATAATCAAAACCTCACTCTGAAACTGCAGGGGAAAAACCAGATAAACAAAAATGCATCAAACACATCCCTCTCTAAAATCAATCATTATCCTGCATTTCAGCAGCTGATGGCTGCCTGGTGTAGACAAATCAGCACCGTGTAAATCCGAGCTGAAATCTAAACATACCCCCTATAAGGAAACGTGATATGAATACATTTGGTAAAGCCACAATATCACGCACAATTGAATTTTCATCAAGCCTTGTTCACCAAGCACAGCTTTATTTGACATATGTCAATTTGGAACACTGAGATAACAGGGATACTAATGTCAGACTCCTATTTACTGATTATAGCTCAGCCTTCAATACCATCATTTCCACAAAACTCATCTCTAAACTCCATGGCCTGGATCTCAGCTCCTCCCTCTGCGACTGGATCCTAAACTTCCTAACTCACAGACCACAATCAGTAAGGATAGACAACACCTCCTCCATGATCATCCTCAACACCAGTGCCCACAAGACTGTGTTCTCAGCCCCCTACTATACTCCTTATACACCTATGACCATACGGCCAAATTCTCCTCCAATTCGATTTTCAAGTTCGCTGACGACACCACTATACTGGGTCAGAGCTCAAACAGTCATGAGGCAGAGTACAGGAATGAGATGGAGAATCTGGTGAACTGGTGCAGCAACAATAATCTCTCCCTCAATGTCAACAAAATGAAGGAGATAGACAGGAAGTGTAAAGGAGAACACACCCCAGTCTGCATCAACGGGAATGAAGTAGAAAAGGTCAAGAGAGCTTCAAGTTTTTAGACATCTAGATCATCAACAACCTGGATTGCCTGGATTGGAGAGCAGGCCTTATGAAGATAGGTTGAGGGAGCTAGGTCTCTTCTCCCTGGAGAGACGAAGGTTGAGAGGTGACCTGATAGAGGTTTATAAGATGTTGAGAGGAATAGATAGGGTGGATTCTCGGAGGCTATTTCCCAGGGCTGAAATGGTCGCTACGAGAGGACACAGGTTTAAGGTGCTGGGGGCAAGTACAGAGGAGATGTTAGAGGTAAGTTTTTCACTCAGAGGGTGGTGAGTGAATGGAATCAGTTGCCATCAGTGGTGGTAGAGGCGAACTCGCTGGGGTCTTTTAAGAGACTTCTGGATGAGTACATGGGATTTAATGGGATTGGGAGTTACAGATAGTTCTATGGCCTGGTAAGTATAGATATGATCGGCACAACTTGTGGGCCGAAGGGCCTGTTTGTGCTGTAGTGTTCTATGTTCTATGTTTCTAACCTATCCTGGTCCCTCCCATGCCGACACTATAATTAAAATAAAACCACAAATGCCTCTACTTTCTCAGAAGCTAAGGAAATTTGGCATGTCAGCTACGACTCTCACCAACTTTTATAGGTGCACAGTAGAAAGCATTCTTTCTGGTTCTAACATAGTTTGGTATGGCCCCTGTTCTGCTCAAGATTGTAAGGAACTACAAATAGGTTTAAGGTGCTGGGCTGGAGATACAGAGGAGATGTTAGGGTAAGTTTTTCACTCAGAGTGTGGTGGGTATGTGGAATCGGCTGCCGCCAGTGGTGATGGTGAAGTATTCAATAGGGTCTTTTAAGAGGCTTTTGGATAAGTACATAGGACTTAGTAAGATAGAGAGTTATAGGTAAGTAGGGACATGTTCGCCACAACTTATGGGCTGAAGGGCCTGTTTGTGTTCTAGTTTTTCTACGTTCTACAAGGTCATGAATATAGCCCAATGCATCACACAAGCTAGCTCTCCATCCACTGACTCTGTCTACACATGCCGCTGCTTAGCAAAGCAGCCAATATAATTAAGGGCCCCACGCACACTGGGTATTCTCTCTTCCGCCTTAATCCATCAGGAAAAAGATACAAAAATCTGAAGTCAAGTACCTTGACTTCAGGAAAGAACAGCTTCTTTCCTGCTGCTATCAGACTTTTAAATGGACTTACCTCGCATTAATTTGATCTTTCTCTACTCCCTAGCTATGACTGTAACACTACATTTTGCAGTCTCTCATTTCCTTCTCTATAAATGGTATGCTTTGTCTATATAACGCACAAGAAACAATACTTTTCACTGTATATTAACATATGTGACAATAATAAATCAAATCAAACCAAATTTTAAAATTCTCATCCTGGTTTTCATATTACTCCATGGAGTTGCTGGTACTTTCATTCCAAAGATGTGCTGGTTAGGTGGATTATTCATAGTAAATGCATGGGGTTACGGGAATGGGGCAGGAGAAGGTCTAGGTGGGATGCTCTTTCGAAAAGTCAGTGCAGATTTGATGGGCTGAAAGGCCTCGTTTTGCACTGCAGAGATTCTAAGGCGGGTGCCGGACATCAGTTGGGGATTTGCTTGTCCGCCCATAGATATTTCAGCACAAGAGGGGCAAGACAAACAGAATTATGTTGTTGGAGAGAGACTGGAGTGAATTCTGAGACACAATTCAGAAGCTTTGTCTCATTGTTGGGTTTTTGCTAAAACAACTCAATTAGGGGCGAGGCATTTTGAAAGCGATACAGATGTTGGAGGGCACTCACAGCTGGAAAAACATCCTTGAAAATCCTTTGGGCTCTTTCAACTAGATATCCAAGAGTGCGTGAAATAATCACAGATGGCACAGCGATTCGCATTGCTGCCTCACTGCGCTAGGGACCTGGGTTCGATTCCCGGCTCGGATCACTGTCTGTGCAGAGTTTGCACATTCTCCCCATGTCTGTGTGGGTTTCCTCTGGGTGCTCTGGTTTACTCCCACATTGAAGACATGCTGGTTAGGCGCATTGACCCAAACACAGTGTGACGGCTAGGGGAATCTCACAATAACTTCATAGTTAATGTAAGTCTTACTTGTGACTAATAAATAAAGTTTTTTTAAAAAAACTCTTTCGACTAGATATTCAAGGGGGTGTGAAATAAGCACAGAGGGTCCTGCTTCACTGTGCCAGGGACCTGAGTTCGATTCCTGGTTTGGGTCACTGTCTGTGTGGAGTTTGCACATTCTCCCTGTGTCTGCGTGGGTTTCCTCTGTTTTTTTTTCCCACAGTCCAAAGATGTGTCGGTTAGGTAGATTGGCCAAGGTAAATTGCTCCTTAATGTCAGGGGGACTAGCCAGGGTAAATGTATGGGATTATGGGGATAGGGCCTGGGTGGGATTGTGGTTGGTGCAGATCTGATGGGCTGAATGGCCTCCTTCTGTACTGTAGGATTCTATGATTGAAGTTATATTTTGCAGAGTGATTCTTTTCAAAGAGAATTGTTTCTGAAACCACTCAAAGTGGCAAAAGATGCAGATAGAAATAGAATCATAGAACCCTACAGTGCAGAAAGAGGCCCTTCGGCCCATCAAGTCTGCACTGAACACAATCCCACCCAAGCCTTACCCGCATATTATACCCACTAACCTACACATCCTTGGACTCTAAGGGGCAATTTCTTAGCATGGCCAATCAACTTAACCCACACATCTTTGGACTGTGGGAGGAAACCGGAGCACCCAGAGAAAACCCATGCAGACATGAGGGGAATGTGCAAAATCCACAAATACAGTGACCTGAGCCAGGAATTGAACCCAGGACCCTGGAGCTGTGAAACAGCAGTGCTAACCCACTGTGCTACCATATTTGGAAACTAAACAACGGTACCTATGTTCTCAATGATATTCGTGTTTTCCTAGTGGAATCTCTTTGGCTGAAAATAGATTGGGCGAAATGTTATGGCCCCATCCACTCTGGAGGCAGAAATTTCAGTTGAAGGGGACGTGGAGGGATTAGAAAATGTACCCTGTCGTGTTCAGCGAAAATCAGATCCCACAATACATTACCGATGTCAAAATGAACAAAAATTCAGGCATCTTCATGATGCATGTTGATGATTTCTTATTGGGCGTAACTTTGAAATTTGAGATGCATTGGTAATAAGTTGCTGGACTACCCTGTGCGCCCACATCTCAGGAATACATTCTTTAAAAAGTGCTGTGGAAGGTGCCTTCAGGAATTTTTGCAGTGCAGTGGAAGGTATAGTGGCACAATGGTTAGCATTGCTGTCTCACAGTGCCAGGGACCCGGGTTCGATTCCTGGCTTGGGTCACTGTCTGTGCGGAGTTTGCGCATTCTCCCTGTGTCTGCATGGGTTTCAACTGCTTTCTTCCCACAGTCCAAGGACGTGCAAGTTAGGTTATTGGCCATGCTAAATTGTCCCTTAGTGTTGGGGGGGGGGGGGGGGGTGGTTAGTAAGTGTAAATATATACACTGCCTGTTGTGATAGTGGAATCGGACACTTTAGGAACTTTCATGCAGTTATTGGATAGGCACATGGAGCACACCAGAATGATAGGGAGTGGGATAGCTTGATCTTGGGTTTGGACATAGTGAAGAAGGCTTATAGTGTGTTAGTGTTCAACAGGGGGTCTGAGTTTAAGAGCCGTGGGGTTATGCTGCAATTATACTGGACATTGATGAGACCACATTTCGAATATTGTGTTCAGTTCTGGTCACCTCACTATAAGAAGGATGGAAGCATTGGAGAGAGTGCAGAGGAGATTTACCAGGATGCTGCCTGGTTTGGAGGGGAGGTCTTATGATGAAAAGTCGATGGAGCCGGAGTTTTCCTCTTTGGAATTGAGGAGGATGAGAGGCAACATAATAGAGGTTTATAAAACAATGATGAGGATTGATAGATGTAGGTGCAGAGACTATTTCCTCGGATGGATGTAACTGTTACTAGGCAGTATAACTTTAAAGTTCATGGTGGGAGATATAGGAGGGATGTCTTCATTTAGAGAGTGGTTGGGGTGTGGAACGCATCGCCTGCTGTGATAGTGGAATCAGACACTTTAGGAACTTTCAAGCAGTTATTCGATAGGCACATGGAGCACTCCAGAATGATAGGGAGTGGGATAGCTTGATCTTGGGATTGGACATAACTCGGCACAACATTGAGAGCCAAAGGACCTGCACTGTGCTGTACTGTTCTGCATGTTCTATATATAAAACTGAAGGACAGAATTGGCAGCTTAACATTCCAGGATATGTTTCAGGTGGGATAGAGGGGGATGTGAAAGGGGTGGGGGAGTTGCACTACTGCTTAAGGAGAATATCACAGCTGTACTGTGGGAAGACAAACTCAGAGGGTTCGTACAGCGAAGCAACATGGGTAGATCTTAGGAATAGGGAGGGTCACAGTGTTGGGAGTTTGCTACAGGCCACCCAACAGCCAGTGGGCGACAGAGGAACACATATGTAGGCAGATTCTGGCAAGATGTAAAAGTAACAAGGTTAACATAGAACATAGAACATTACAGCGCAGAACAGGCCCTTCGGCCTTCAATGTTGCGCCGACCAATTAACAAAAAGCAATGACCCTCTAACCTAAACCATTCCCTTTTCGTCCATAAACTTATCTACTAACCTCTTAAACACCACCAAACTTGGCGCATCTACAACTGAAGCAGGCAGGGCATTCCATACCCTTACCACCCTCTGGGTAAAGAACCTACCTCTGACATCCGTCCTATAACCACCACCCCTTAATTTAAAGCTATGTTCCCTCGTGCTAGCTTTCTCCATCCTAGGAAAAAGGCTATCACTGTCCACCCTATCTAAACCTCTAATCATCTTATATGTTTCAAATAAGGTCTCCTCTTAGCCGCCTTCTTTCTAACGAAAACAACCTCAAATCCCTCAGCCTCTCTTCATAAGACCTGCCATCCATACCAGGCAACATCCTGGTAAACCTCCTCTGTACCCTCTCCAATGCTCCACATCTTTCTTATAATGCGGGGACCAGAACTGTACACAATACTCCAAGCGCGGCCGCACTAGAGTTTTGTACAGTTGCAACATGACGTTGCGGCTCCGAAATTCAATCCCCCTATCAATAAAAGCTAAGACTCCATGTGTCTTCTTAACAACCTTATCGACTTGATTGCCAAAAATTGCCAAAGGTTGTCGAAGATTTTATCTTGACTGGGACTCACTTAATGCTAGGGGAGTGGATGGGGCAGAACTTGTAAAGAACATGCAGGAGGGCTTCTTGACAGAGGGAAGGAACTGTACTGGACCTGGTACTGGGGAATGAGCCAGGGAGATGATGATGTTTCAGTAGGGGAGCAGCTCATGAACAGCGACCACAATTCAGTAAGATTTAAGGTACTAATGGATAAAGATAATTGTAGTCCTCCAGTTAAGGTGCTAGACTGGGGGAAGACTAGGTACAACAATATTAGGCAGGAATTGAAGAATGTAGATTGGGGGCAGATATTTGAAAGCAAATCAACATATGGCATGTAGGAGGCTTTCAAGTGTAAGTTGATAGGGATTCAGGGCCGGCAGATTCCTGTAAGGATGAAGGATAAGTATGGTAAGTTTTGGGAAGCTTGGATAACGAGAGATTTTGTGAGCCCAGTCAAACAGAAAACCATTTGTCAAAGCTAGGAGGCTGAGGACACATGAAGGAAGTGTGGAATTCACGGAAAATAGAAAGAAACTTAAGCAAGGAGTAAGGACGGCTAAAAGGGGTCATGAAAATTCATTGGTCAGCAGGATTTTACATATATAAAGAGCAAGAGGGTAACCAGTTAAGGAGTTCCTGACTTAAAGACAAGGGAATGAATCTATGTGTGGAGCCAGAGGAAATGGGCGAGTTACTAAATGAATACTTTGCGTTAGTATTCACCAAAGAGAAGGACTTGGTGGATGATGAGTCTGGGAAAGGATGTTGAGATCAAAAAGGAGGAGGTATTGGGGTTCTTGAGAAACATGAAGGTAGATAAGTCCCCAAGGCCTGATGGGATATACCCCAGAAAAATTGGAGATGCAAGGGGTCTCGAGAAAAATCCTTGCAACCTCGTTGGCTACAGGAGAGGAACAGTAAGAAGTCTCAAACAGAAAGTTAAAGTCCATATAGGAGAGATCCCAGATGATTGGAGATTAGCTAATGTTATTCTTTTGTTTAAGAAGGGTAGCAAGAATAATCCAGGTCATTACAGGCCAGTGAGCCTTACATCAGTTGTAGGGAAATTATTGGAGAGGATTCTTTGAGACAGGGTTTACTCCCACTTGAAAATAAATAGATGTATTAGCGAGAGGCAACATGGTTTTGTGAAGGGGAGTTTGTGCCTTATTAAGCTGATTTAGTTTTTTGAGGAAGTGACAAAGATGATTGATGAGGGTACGGCAGTAGATGTTGTCTACATGGACTTCAATAAGGCCTTTGACAAGGTCCCTCATGGCAGACTGGTGTAGAAAGTGAAGTTGCGTGGGATCAGAGGTGAGCTGGCAAGGTGGATACAGAACTAGCGCGGTCAAGGAAGACAGAGAGTAGCATTGGAAGGGTGTGTTTCTGAATGGAGGGCTGTGACAAGTGGCATTCCTTAGGGATTTTTGGTGTTTGTAATATAAATGATTTGGAGGAAAAGGTAACTGGATTGATTAGTGTGTTTGCAGACAACACAAAGTTTGGTGGATTTGCAGATAGCGACGAGGACCATCAGAGATACAGCAGGATATAGATTGGTTAGAGACTTGGGCGGAGAGATGGTAGATGGAGTTTAATCCGGACAAATGTGAGGTAGTGCATTTTGGCAGGTCTAACATTGATAGGAAATACACAGTAAATGGCAGAACCCTTAAAATTATTGATAGGTAGAGGGATCTGGGCGTACAGGTACACAGGTCACTGGAAGTAGCAATGCAGCTGGAGAAGGTAATCAAGAAGGCATACAGCTGCAGCTTTATAGAAACTTATTTAGACCACACTTGGAATATAGTGTTCAATTCTGTCGCCACACTACCAAAAGAATGTGGCTTTGGAGAGGATACAGAAAAGATTTACCAGTATGTTGCCTGGTATGGAGGGCATTAGCTATGAGGAGAGGCTGGAGAAACTTGGCTTGTTCTCACTGAAATGGCAAAGGTTGAGAAGTGACCTGATAGAAGTCTACAAGATTATGAAGGGCACGGATAGAGTGGATAGTCAGAAGCTTTTTTTCCAGGGTGGAAGAATTAATTACTAGGGGTACAGGTTTCAGATGCAAGGGGCAAGGTTTAAAGATGCATGGGGCAAGTTTTTTATACAGAAGGTGGTGGGTGCATGGAGCTCACTGTGTAGGGAAAGCAGGAACAATAGTGACTTTTAAGGGGCATCTTGACAAATATAGGAATAGGATATAAATAGAGTGATATGGTCCCAGAGGGGTAGGGGGTTTTAGTTAAGCCAGGCAGCATGGTCAGTGCAGGCTAGGAGGGCTGAAGGGCCTGTGCTGTAATTTTCTTTGTTCTTTATTCTGTCACACTCCAGTCTTGTGCCTTGTAGATGGTGGCCAGGCTTTGGGGAGTTCAGAGAGAGATACTCATACCGATTAATCCATTTATAACCCTGCCCCCGTCACACAGAGAAACAAAGAAGGCCTTTCTTTCTTTGGCTGTTCTACTATTCAACGAGATCATGGGTGACCTGTATCTCGCTCCAAGTATCTGAGTTTGTTCCAGAACCTTTAATACCTTTGCCTGGAAGATGTCTATTGATCTCAAATGTAAGATTATTAATTGTAAATGGCACGGTGGTACAGTGGGTTAGCACTGCTGCCTCACGGCGCCAGGGACCCGGGTTCGATTCCCGGCTTGGGTCACTGTCTGTGTGGAGTCTGCACATTCTCCTTGTCTCTGCATGGGTTTCCTCTCGGTGCTCCAGTTTCCTCCCACAGTCCAAAGATATGTTGGTTGGATTGGCCGTGCTAAATTCTCCTGAACAAGCATTGGAGTGGAGTTTTTCACAGGTTATTTCATTGCAGTGTTAATGTAAGCCTATTTGTGACTAATAAATAAATGCACTTTAACTTAATTGAGTTAATGCCAAACTATCTTTGTCAGAAAGGGTTCCACATTCCCACCACATTTGTCTTAAAAAATGTCCAAACATCTCTTTCTGAATGGTCTAGCTCCAATTTGAAGGTCATGACCTTTAATCCTTGACCCCACCCACCCCCCAACCAGCAGAGAGATAGTTTCCTTCCCAATTCCTTCAAAAAAACTGAAAGGAAATTCAACCAAATCACAACTTAGAATCATAGAAAAACTACAGCACAAACAGGCCCTTCAGCCCACAAGTTGCGCCAATCATATCCCTACCTACCAGGCCTATCTATAACCTTCAATCCCATTAAATCCCACGTACTCGTCCAGAAGTCTCTTAAAAGACCCCAACGAATTTGCCTCCACCACCATGGATGGCAGCCGATTCCACTCACCTCTGAGTGAAAAACTTATCCCTGACATCTCTTCTGTACCTACTCCCCAACATCCTAAACCTGTGTCCTCTTGTGGCAGCCATTTCACCCCTGGGGAAAAGCCTCGGAGAATCCACCCGATCTATACCTTGCAACATCTTATACACCTCTACCTGGTCCCCTCTCATCCTCTGTCTCTCCATGGAGAAAAGATGAGCTTTCTCAACCTATCTTTGATCTTTTGATCTTTAATCAATCTAACTTGTTCTTTTATATTCCAAAGGCTACAAGTCCATCTTATGTAAAGTCTCCTGATAATCTAATAGTTGGAGATGGCTAACAATCTGGCAAATGTGAAGTGCACACTTTCCATGATCAATGGTCTGGAGGGATGCCAAAAGTTGCAGCAGGACACAGACAGGATGCAAGACTGGGCGGAGAAGTGGCAGATGGACTTCAACGCAGATAAATGTGTAGTGGTCCATTTTGGCAGGAATAATGGGATGAAGGAGTACAATATAAGAGGTAGGAGTCTTAGCTGTGTTGTAGAGCAGAAGGATCTCGGGGTCCGGGTCCATAGGACTCTTAAATCGGCCGCGCAGGTGGAGGAAGTGGTCAAGAAGGCGTACAGTGTACTGGCCTTCATTAATCGAGGAATAGAGTTTAGGAGTCAGGAGGTAATGATGCAGCTCTATAAGACTCTTGTCAGACCCCAGGTGGAGTATTGTGCGCAGTTCTGGTTGCCTCATTATAGGAAGGATGTAGAGGATATTGAGAGAGTTCAGAGGAGATTTACAAGGATGCTGCCTGGATTGGGAGGCAGGCCTTATGAAGATAGGTTGAGGGAGGTGGGACTCTTCTCACTGGAGAGACGAAGGTTGAGAGGCGACTGATAGAGGTTTATAAAATGTTGAGAGGAATAGATAGGGTGGACTCTCAGAGACTATTTCCCCGAGCTGAAATGGTCACTACGAGAGGACACAGATTTAAGGTGCAGGGAAGCAAATACAAAGGAGATGTTCAGGGGTAGGTTTTTCACTCAGAGGGTGGTGAGTGAATGGAACCGACTGCCGTCGGAGGTTGTTGAGGCAAACCCACTGGGGTCTTTTAAGAGACTTCTGGATGAGTATATGGAAAAGAATAGGATAGGGGGTTATAGATAGGTCTGTGGATTGGTAGATGTGATCGGGCGCAACTCGTGGGCCGAAGGGCCTGTTTGTGCTGTATTGTTCTACGTTCTATGATCAATATATCCTGCGACTATAGAGAATTGGACTTTAGTAAGGCGTTTGATAAGGTGGCCCATGGAAGACTTCTGCAGAAAATGCAGATGTATGGGATAGAAGGTGATTTAGCTAATTGGGTTAGGAATTGGCTAGCAGATAGAAGACAGAGGGTGGTGGTTGATGGCAGATATTCATCGTGGAGTTCGGTGACAAGTGGTGTACCTCAGGGGTCTGTTTTGGGGCCCCTGCTGATTGTAATTTTTATAAATGATCTGGATGAGGGTATTGAAGGATGGATTAGTAAATTTGCAGATGACACTAAAGTCGGTGGAGTGGTAGATAGTGAAGAGGGGTGTTATAGTTGCAGAGAGACTTGGACAAGTTGCAGAGCTGGGCCGAGAGGTGGCAAATGGAGTTTAATGTGAAAAGTGTGAGGTAATGCACTATGGCAGGAATAATAAATGTGTAGAGTATAGGGCTAATGGTAGGATTCTTAGTAGTCTAGATGAACAGAGGGATCTTGGTGTGTATGTGCACAGATCCCTGAAAGTAGGCAGTCAGGTCGAGAAGGTTGTTAGGAAGGCATATGGAGTCTTGGCTTTTATTGGTAGAGGGACTGAATTTCGGAGCCGCAACGTCATGTTGCAACTGTACAAAACTCTAGTGAGGCCGCACTTGGAGTATTGTGTGCAGTTCTGGTCCCCGCATTATAAGAAAGATGTGGAGGCATTGGAGAGGGTACAGAGGATGTTTACCAGGATGTTGCCTGGTATGGAGGGCAGGTCTTATGAAGAGAGGCTGAGGGATTTGAAGTTGTTTTCGTTAGAAAGGAGGGGGCTAAGAGGGGACCTAATCGAAACATATAAGATGATTAGAGGTTTAGATAGGGTGGACAGTGATAGCCTTTTTCCTAGGATGGAGAAAGCTAGTACGAGGGGACACAGCTTAAATTAAGGGGTGATAGTTATAGGACGGATATCAGAGGTAGGTTCTTTACCCAAAGGGTGGTTCGGAGTGGAATGCCCTGCCTGCAGCAGTTGTAGATGCGCCAAGTTTGGTGGCGTTTAAGAGGTTAGTTGATAAGTATATGGAAGAGGAGGGAATGGTTTAGTTTGGAGGGGCATTGCTTTTTATATTGGTCGGCGCAACATCGAAGGCCGAAGGGCCTGTTCTGTGCTGTAGTGTTCTAATGTTCTAAACAAGGTTTTGCAAAGCTGTGTTCAAACCCTTTCCCTTTTATATTTCAGATATAAAGTTCCTTTTAAGCTGTCGATTAATTTTTATACCTATTCCATTTTCACAGATCTGTAAAAAAATCTCTTTAGACCTGAACTGTTCCTTCGCTCTCCACCACACATACATACTGAGATTTATCCTTTTCACACTTATCTACGTTGAAATCCATCTACCGCAGTTTTAACCACTCACCTAATCCATCTCTGTCTCTTTGTAATTTTATGCTCCTGTCTACACTACTTACTGTGCCACCAATCTTTGTGTCATTGGCAAACTTGGATATATGCCTGTCTACTGCGTTATCTGAGTCATTAATAAATGTGGTGAACATCGAGAGCCCAGCACCGATCGTTGTGGGTGACTAATGTTCACCTCCTGACTGATTTTACATCTCCTAACCAGGTGGGTGACATACCTTCCATTCTCTGGTGTTAGTTTTAGCAAACAGTCTCTGAGAAGGGACCTTATTGTCTGTCATCTGGAAGTTCCTCGTAAGATGCAATTAGGTTTGTTTTGACATGACCCAGACTACAAATCCATGTTGATTCTCACTTCAAATATTTCTCAGCACCATGTCTCATTCGATTTGATTTGATTTATTATTGTCACACGCATTAGTAGACAGTGAAAACCGGAGTGGGTCGGATCTCAAACAATAACGAGACAGAGTACAGGGATGAGATAGAGAATCTGGTGAACTGGTGCAGCAATAATAATCTCTCCCTCAATGTCAACAAAATGAAGGAGGTTGTCATCAACTTCAGGAAGCGTAGAGGGGAACACTCTACATCAACGGGGTCAAAATAGGAAGGGTCGAGAACTTCAAGTTTTTAGGTGTCCAAATCACTTGTCCTGGTTTCCAACCCCCCCCCCCACCCCCCCATGCCAACACTATGGTTAAGAATGTTCACCAACGCCTCTACTTTCTCAAAAGACTAAGGAAATTTGGCACACTGCTATGATTCTCACCAACTTGCACCATAGAAAGCATTCTTTCTGGTCGTGTCACAGCTTAGTATGGTCTCCTACTCTGCCAAGATCGCAAGGAACTACAAAAGGTTATGAATGTAGCCCAATCCATCACACAAACCCAGCCTCCCATCCATTGACTGTCTACACTTCCCACTGCCTCAGCAAAGCAGCCAGCATAATTAAGTACCCCAAAAACCCTGGATATTCTCTCTTCCACCTTTTTCCATTGGGTAAAAGATACAGAAGTCTGAGGTCACGTACCAACTGACTCAAGAACAAAGAACAAAGAACAAAACAGCATGGGAAACAGACCCTTCGGCCCAACGAGCCCACGCTGCCAACCCGATGTTCTCACCTCTACCCCTGTCAATGTTTATAGAGCTTCTTCCCTGCTGCTGTCAGATTTTGGAATGGACTTACTATGCAGAAGTTGATCTTGCTTTACACCCTAGCTTTAACTGTAACACTACATGCTGCACTCTCTCATTTTCTTCTCTATGAGTGGTATGTTTTGTCTATATAATGCAAAAGAAACAATATTTGTTAATACATATGAATCATTTTGGTTGGACAAACTTGAATGCAGATCACAGTGTCAACAGCAGGGTTCTGAGGAGTGTGGAGGAACAAAGAGATCTTGGGGTTCATATCCACAGATCTCTGAAGGTTGCCACTCAAGTGGATAGAGCAGTGAGGAAGGCTTATAGTGTGTTAGTGTTTATTAACAGGGGGGTTTGAGTTTAAGAGCCATGGGGTTATGCTGCAACTATACAGGACCTTGGTAAGACCACATTTGGAATATTGTGTACAGTATTGTGGACAGTGATAGCCTTTTTCCTAGGATGGAAAAAGCTAGCACGAGGGGACACAGCTTTAAATTAAGGGGTGATAGTTATAGGACGGATATCAGAGGTAGGTTCTTTACCCAAAGTGTGGTTCGGGAGTGGAATGCCCTGCCTGCAGCAGTTGTAGATGCGCCAAGTTTGGTGGCATTTAAGAGGTTAGTTGATAAGTATATGGAAGAGAAAGGAATGGTTTAGTTTGGAGGGGCATTGCTTTTTATATTGGTCGGTGCAACATCGAAGGCCGAAGGGCCTGTTCTGTGCTGTAATGTTCTATGTTCTATGTTCTGGTCACCTCACTATAAGAAGGATGTGGAAGCGTTGGAGAGAGTGCAGAAGGGGAATTACCAGGATGCTGCCTGGTTTGGAGGGTAGGTCTTATGAGGAAAGGTTGAGGGAGTTGGGGCTTTACTCTTTAGAGCAGAGGAGGATGAGAGGCGACTTAGTGGAGATTTATAAGATGATGAGCGGGATTGATAGAGTGGACTGTTTCCTCAGGTGGATGTAGCTGTTGCTAGGGGGCATAACTCTAAGGTTCATGGTGGGAGATATCAGAGAGATGTCTGAGGTAGATTCTTCACTCAGAGAGTGGTTGGGGTGTGGAATGCACTGCCTGCTGTGATAGTGGAATCGGACACTTTAGGAACTTTCAAGCAGTTATTGGATAGGCACATGGAGCATTCCAGAATGATAGGGAGTGGGATAGCTTGATCTTGGGTTTGGACACAGCTCAGCACAACATCGAGGGCCGAAGGGCCTGTACTGTTTTATGTTCTATGTTCGCTGTGAGAATAATAAATCAAATCAAATCAACATATTGTTTCTTGCACGCTATATAGGCAAAATATACCATTCATATAGAACATGAGATGGAAGGAAAGGAGAGGGTACAGAATATAATCTTACAGTCATAGCTAGGGTGTGGAAAAAAGTCAGCTTAATATATGGTAGCTGCATTCATAAATTCTTAAGTCGCTTGGTGCGTGACCTCAAACTTTTTAAATCTTTTTCCTGGCGGAAGAAGTGGAAGAGAGAATGTCCAGGGTGTGTAGAGCCCTTGAGTATTCTGGCCGCTTTTCCGACTCAGCGGGAAGAGTAGACAGAGTCAATGGATGGATCCCCATATCTCATTCACTCTTGACCACCCCCCCCCCCACCCCCACCCCCCTACTCTTAGCAATTTTAAACTCTCAGCCATGTCTTTATCCTCCACAACCACCCCCCACCACCACCTTCTGCACTCCCCCCCCCCACCACCCCTCGAGCCTGCTCCACCATTCAATCAAATCATGTCTCCTCTCTCTCAGATCCACCCCCCCCACCACCTCTCCCCCTTCCCTTCCTATTTTTTTAATGAGAAATATATCTGTCTCCCCCCCCCCCCAAAACCACTTAATGATGCTAGTTTCACCGCACTACAGAGCAACCAATTCCACAAATCCAACCCATTCCCGATTCAAAATCTGTCTAACTCCTCTTAAATTTACTCCCGGTCCCAGCATCCTCCGTGGTTTGGGATATTCCACAGATTCACAACCCTCTGGGAGAAGTAGTTTTTCCTCAACTCTGTTTTAAAATTTGCTACCTCTTATCCAAAGACTATGTCTTAGGATATTATCTGAAGAACCCTTATCCTAGAATCCTCCACAAGAGTAAGCATCCGCTCCGCATCCACTTTATCCATATCTTTTTTACCATCCTCTGTACCAGGGTACAGAGGAGGTTTACCAGGATGTTGCCTGGTATGGAGGGCAGGTCTTATGAAGAGAGGCTGAGGGATTTGAGGTTGTTTTCGTTAGAAAGGAGGCGGCTAAGAGGGGACCTAATCGAAACATATAAGATGATTAGAGGTTTAGATAGGGTGGACAGTGATAGCCTTTTTCCTAGGATGGAGAAAGCTAGCACGAGGGGACACAGCTTTAAATTAAGGGGTATGAGTTATAGGACGGATATCAGAGGTAGGTTCTTTACTCAAAGAGTGCTTAGGGAGTGGAATGCCCTGCCTGCAGCTGTTGTAGATGCGCCAAGTTTGGTGGCGTTTAAGAGGTTAGTTGATAAGTATATGGATGAGAAGGGAATGGTTTAGTTAGGAGGGGCATTGCTTTTTATTTTGGTCGGCACAACATCGAAGGCCGAAGGGCCTGTTCTGTGCTGTATTGTTCTATGTTCTATGTTCTATGTTCTATATGGAAGAGAAGGGAATGGTTTAGTTTGGAGGGTCATTGCTTTTTATATTGGTAGGCGCAACATCGAAGGCCGAAGGGCCTGTTCTGTGCTGTAATGTTCTATGTTCTATGTTCTATCTTGAACACCTCAATTTGATCTTCCCTCATTCTTCTTAATTCCAGAGACTCCAGGCCAATATTCCTTTCGCTTCCTTCAAGTTCCCATCTCAATGCAGTTACATTTGAAATATTAACAACGTTAACCAGCCTGTACTTTGAAATTCTAATGGAGTTTACGGTCTATTTTCAGCCTGTTATATTTTTGCCTACTTATTTTTCTCCTGTGACAGCACAGTGCTTGCGTGGGTTTTCTCCGGGTGCTCCGGTTTCCTCCCACATCCCAAAAAACAGTGTTAACAAATTGTCCCTACATTGGGTGTCCCTTAATCTGGTGCACATATAATTCTCTAAATTTGCACCCTTTTATTGTGGAGTCCAGAAGGCGTGACAAAGGTCACAGGTAGAAGAAGGATTGGAATGAGGCACTCGCTGAGTGTTAAGATGGGCGGCACGGGCTTGTAGGGCCGAAGGGCCTCTTTCCTATGTTGTTCTTTGCTCTTTGCTGAGAACCTCCTGGGAGACCTGATCTTGTTCTCTGTCCCGGGACTATCAGAGCAGTCAAGAGTAGCTCATAAGAAGTCTCTCGGACGGAGAGCATTTCCTCTTTAACTGCTCCAGAACGAGCTTACGACGCCAAGATGTGTAAAAGGAGGATATTCCTCCAGGGTTCGGTGTCAAGAAAGCGAACTTTTGCTGGCAATGTCACAAAAAAGAGCTGTCACACCTGCCTTAATTATGATTAATTGCACATCTGCAAAGATGACTCTCGCCGAGTTTGGACGAACTTCCGTGTCTGCTGCTAAATATTATTTCAGTAGCATCTGCTGAATCCATGTTTGATCTTGAAATGAGAGTCTTCATTCAGGAGCTGATGTTAGCGGAAGATCGGCTAACTCTGCCTCTCAGTCAGGGCAAATCTTTATCCTGCAGCAATCCTACCCCCTGGGAGAACGCTTCATTAACCCAACAAACAGGGGCAAACTGCAGCTGTTGATCTGTTCGGCTGAGTGGCTCCGCATCCTCCGCAGTCCATATTCCCAACAACATTGTCCCGGGAAGTCAGAGGGAAGAGTGAAGCAGGAGATTTAGGGAGATCAAACGCCTCCAAACAAACTGAGGTAGAGAGGCTCAGTCCCTTCAGCCAATTGCCCGCAAAGGAGTCGATCAACATTAACTGAGGGTGAGGTGGTGGGAGAGACTGAGAAAGAGGGAGACACTGGGAGTGACAGAGAGTGAGACACTGGGAGAGACAGAGAGTGAGACACTGAGAGAGACAGGGAGTGAGGCACTGAGAGGGATGGGGAGTGAGACATTGGGAGTGACTGAGAGTGGGACACTACAGTATTGAATGTAGCTCCTGTCTAAAACTCCGATTGAAAACTCCAGGTTGTGGAGGCTTGCTTGACAGTATCAGCTGTGATCTTACCAATTTGCCCCTGATATTGTTGATGTTAGAGGTAGATTTTGTGCAGTGTACCAATAAATCACTGCGCACTGTCAAATGTAACTGTATAAGCTGGGAACATTCGATGTATCTGGTGATGCATTGTGATGTGATGTTTGGAAATAGCAAATGATTGATTCCATCTTTAGCCTGATGGAGCTATCTTCTCTCTGCCACTCCCTCTCTCAGATCTGTGAACCTTCTCATTCACACTCCACCCACCCTTGGAGGCTGGAGATCAGGGAAAACTGTTCCTCCCCCAGGTCACGCTCACCTCATCAGAATCACTTAATTTTGTGCTAATAAATTGCCTTGGAGGCAGGGTCACTCATATTTAATCGAATCATCCCTTTATTTTGACTAATTCTTCTGCATTTCTTCACTTAAGGAAGACTTTTTTGTCAGTTTTTGTCAAACTTTGTTTTATTACTGTCACACATATTGGGATACAGTAAAAAGTATTATTTCTTGTGTGCCTTACAGACAGCATACTGTTTACAGAGTAAATAGGGGAGAAGGAAAGGATTGCGTGTAGAATGTAATGTTACATTCGTAGCTAGGGTGTAGAGAAAGAGCAACTTAATATAAAATTGATCCATTTAAAAGTCTGATGGCAGCAGGGACAGCCTGTCTGAAGCCTGGTTGTCTCAGTTGAGTGATTTGAGTGTGGTTTGCAAATTTCATAGAATCCCTCCAGGTCAGAACGAGGCCATTTGGCCCATCGAGTCTGCACTGACTTTCCGACAGAGCTTCTTACCTAGGCCCTCCTCCTTGCTCTATCCCAGTAACACCACATATTTACCCTGCTAATCCACCTAACCTTTGGACTAAGGGGTAATTTAGCCTGGCCAATCCACCTAACCCATACATCTTTGGACACTAAGGGGTAATTAGCATGGCCAATCCACCTAACTACACATCCTTGGACACTAAGGGACAATTTAACATGGCCAATCCACCTAACTACACACCCTTGGACACTAACGGGCAATTTAGCATGGCCAATACACCTAACTACACATCCTTGGACACTAACGGGCAATTTAGCATGGCCAATACACCTAACTACACATCCTTGGACACTAAGGGACAATTTAGCATGGCCAATCCACCTAACCTACACATCCTTAGACACTAAGGGACAATTTAGCATGGCCAATCCACCTAACTACACATCCTTGGACACTAACGGGCAATTTAGCATGGCCAATACACCTAACTACACATCCTTGGACAGTAAGGGACAATTTAGCATGGCCAATACACCTAACTACACATCCTTGGACACTAAGGGGCAATTTAGCTTGGCCAATCCACCTAACCTACACATCCTTGGACACTAAGGAGTAATTTAGCATGGCCAATCCACCTAACCTACACATCCTTGGACACTAAGGGACAATTTAGCATGGCCAATCCACCTAACCTACACATCTTTGGACACTAAGGGACAATTTAGCATGGCCAATCCACCTAACCTACACATCTTTGGACACTAAGGGACAATTTAGCATGGCCAATCCACCCTAACCTACACATCTTTGGAGCGTGGGAGGAACCCGGAGCATCTGAAGGAAACCCAGGTTTATGAGTTAACCAGCACAGAACCATGGGAAATATGGGTAGGGATAGGCCATCCAAACATTCAAGCCTTTGATTACGATCCTGGCTAATCATCCAAACTCTGCAATCTGATCCTGCCTACCCGTCCCCTCATCCCCATATCCTTTCAGCCCCAAAAGTTATATTGAATCCCTTCTTAAAAACAAAGCGTAGTGATGTTGTGATTTCACAAGCTGTGTGTTTTGGTTATTCTAGACAAATATCCCGTCCACCCCTCCCCTCACCTCCTGCCCTTATGGTTACAAAAGCCCCCATCGCCCCTCACACATGGTCAGACTCTCACTGTTACGATCACCGGCAACTCCCCCACCATCTGCTGCCGTCACACAGTTGAAGTATTTCTATATTTAATTTTGGAAAGATAAGTCCGTTTGATTAAAGAGAAAAGGATCCCGGGGCGGGGCAGTGGTGGAGTAATGGCAGATGGCGAAATTTGACATTCTCCCCGTGTCTGCGTGGGTTTGCTCCGGGTGCTCCGGTTTCCTCCCACAGTCCGAAAGACATGCCAGTTAGGATGGTTGGCCATACCAATTAACCCTAGTGTCAGGGGATTTACAGGAAAATTGTGCAGAGTTACGGGGATAGGGCTTGGATGGGATTGTAATCGGTGCATGGGCTGAATGGCCTCCTTCTGCACTGTAGGATTCAATGGGGAAACTTACTCAAGCATGGGGCTTGTCACCTAATAGGAACTCTGGTCAAATTTACAAACTATTTTGTTCATGTTTGAACTCAGCTTGTATTGGAGCTAAGTAATCTTGGTAGAACCCAATCCAGTAACAGTGTCATTGCTAAATGCCACCTGGTAGCGTGGCATAGATTGGTTAGGGTGTTAGGGAGGGCAAAAGGTGTCCCATTTCCCACAGGCTGAGTGGGAAAGTTGGGGGAGTGGGGGTGTTGGTGGGAGGTTTGTAAATTTGGCACAGTGATTAGGGAGCTGGCACAATGGTTAGAACTGCTACCTCACAGTTCCAGAGGTCTGGGTTCGATTCTGGCCTTGGGTCACTGCCTGTGCTGAGTTTACATGTTCACCTCGGGTCTGCGTGGATTTCCTCGGGGGGGCGACAGTTTCCTCCCACACTCCAAAGATCAACAAAGAACAACACAGCACGGAAACAGGCCCTTCGGCCCTGCGAGTCCGCACCGCCATTTTAACGCTGTGAGTACCCTTTTCTGCTGATGACCTTTGTCTACACCTATTGGGGAAGATTGAGGGAGAACTAATTTAGAGACAATTTGTTATACCAATCAGTGTAAGAGCACATCTTTGGGATGTGGGAGGAAACCAGAGCATCCGGAGAAAACCCATGCAAGCACGGGGAGAATGTGCAAACTTCCACAGACACAGGCCCAAATCCATGTATCTGCACAGCACAGCGATAGTCACTGAGCTGTCGTGTGAAGGTTAAGTTGATTAAATCATAGAATAGGATCCCTATAGCCAGAAGGAGGCCATTTGGCCCATTGAGTCTGTACTAATCACAATCCCACCCGGGACCTATCCTCATAACCACATGTATTTACCCTGCTCTTCCCCCCTGGCACTAAGGGGCAACTCAGCACGGCCAACCTCTGATGATCAGAAGATTAGATAGGGTGGACAGCGAGAGCTTTTTTCCTCGGATGGTGATGGCTAACACGAGGGGACATAACTTTAAATTGAGTTGTGATAATTATAGGACAGATGTCAGAGGAAGTTCTTTATTCAGGGGGTAGTAAGGGCATAGAATGCCCTGCCTGCAGCAGTTGTGGACTCGCCAACTTTAAGGGCATTCAAATGGTCGGTGGATAGGCATATGGATAACATTGGAATAGTTTAGGTTAGAGGGTCATTAGATTGTACCACTAGTCGGCGCAACATCGAGGGCCGAAGGGCCTGTACTGCGCTGTAATGCTCTATGTTCTAATCCACCTAACCCAGACATCTTTGGAGTGTGGGGGGAAACCGGAGGAAACCCACGTAGACTCGGGGAGAGCATGCAGACTCTGCACAGGCAGTGACCCAAGGCTGGAATTGAACCTGACTCCCTGGCGCTGTGAGGCAGTAGTGCTAACCGCTGGCTGCGCTAAATTGTCACTTACTATCAAGAGGGCTAGCAGGGTAAATACATGGGGTTTAGGGGGATTGGGTGGGATCGTTGACAGTGCAGGGGCTGAATGGGCTCCTTCTGTAGGGATTCAAAGATTCGAGTGTGCTCAGAAGTCTGTGCCCCCTCCAGCTCCCTACGCCCTTCCTGTGAGTGATACCCTTCAGGGGGTGGAATCTCCATCTTCTGCTGCCTCAAGCACAGGACCTGCGGCCGTTTGACCTCCACAACTCAGACCCTTTCTCACGCAGCGACATTGTAGCCAACTGAATCCTTCACACATGACAAGGCTTCAGCTGCGAGTAACCTTCAGTTATTTTATTTGTAGTAATTACAGAAATGATCGCATCACAGTAAACCAACCATTAATTATTTGAGTCGGTTCTTCACCTGATTAAGTGAACCAGATTCATGTGCGATTATCTGTGCCTCAGCACTTTCCCGGACAATAAATAACACAGAATAGGGTGGAAGAGAATGTCGAGAGAGAGAGAGAGAGAGAGAGTTCACCCATCGGCTGAATCCCACCGAAATTCAGGGTGAAGATTCATTCTTTCGCGACGTCGTTTTGAACGGAAAGGGAGTCGAGAAAAAAGGAATCAAGGCCACTTTATTTAAACTCACTCAACCACTGGCCCTGTCTTTGCAGCTGAAGATTATTTTTCTTCCTGTCCTGAACGGGGTCTAATTGCGCCTCGCGCACGAAATGTTGCCTGAAACAAAAGGCCAAGTCTAATCTTAATGTTTTTTTTGTTCGAAATGTTAAGCAGGCCACTCTTGGGCTGGGTTGTTGTAAATGCTATTTATGATTCAACTGTGACAACTGTGAAGGGCACTGCAAAGAATTTATCACAAGATTATCCATCCACTGTTCGAATGCATAATAAGAATCTAAATGACCCCAGATTACAACGCGCTGCTACAGCCTGGAGCAAGCAAGGTATTAATAACGCAGTCTTGGAGTGGAACACTTGTTAATGCCTGTGACTCAGGATGGGCAGGTTAAGGAAAGCAGGCAAAGGAGCTCATCGCATTATCCTTCATTGAATTCAGCACAGGTTCCCCTTACAGCGATGTCTGCCGTGCCTACTGCACGGATGGCAATCTGAACATTTGCCCGCCAGAGGTGCCAACGCCAGCATCTCGGGGTTACACCTGGGCGGCTTTTCGACACACGATCGCTGGGCTTGAGAGAGCTCACATTTCCTGCTGCTTTCTGAAGTCCCTAGTGTCCAAAGATGTGTAGGTTAGATGGATTGGCCATGCTAAATTGTCCCTTAGTGTCCAAAGATGTGCAGGTTAGGTGGATTGCCATGCTAAATTGCCCCTTAGTGTCCAAAGATGTGCAGGTTAGGGTGGATTGGCCATGCTAAATTGCCCCTTAGTGTCCAAAGATGTGTAGGTTAGGTGGATTGGCCATGCTAAATTGTCCCTTAGTGTCCAAAGATGTGTAGGTTAGGTGGATTGGCCGTGCTAAATTGTCCCTTAGTGTCCAAAGATGTGTAGGTTAGGTGGATCGGCCATGCTAAATTGCCCCTTTGCGTCCACCACCCTATCCCTGTAACTCATAGAACATAGAACAATACAGCACAGAACAGGCCCTTCGGCCTTCGATGTTGTGCCGACCAAAATAAAAAGCAATGCCCCTCCTAACTAAACCATTCCCTTCTCATCCATATACTTATCAACTAACCTCTTAAACGCCACCAAACTTGGCGCATCTACAAAAGCTGCAGGCAGGGCATTCCACTCCCTAATCACTCTTTGAGTAAAGAACCTACCTCTGATATCCGTCCTATAACTCATACCCCCTAATTTAAAGTTGTGTCCCCTCGTGCTAGCTTTTTCCATCCTAGGAAAAAGGCTATCACTTTCCACCCTATCCAAACCTCTAATTATCTTATATGTTTCAATAAGATCCCCCCTTAGCCGCCTCCTTTCTAACGAAAACAACCTCAAATCCTTCAACCTCTCTTCATAGGACCTGCCTCCATACCAGGCAACATCCTGGTAAACCTCCTCTGTACCCTCTCCAATGCCTCCACATCTTTCTTATAATGTGGGGACCAGAACTGCACACAATACTCCAAGTGCGGCCGCACTAGAGTTTTGTACAGCTGCAACATGATGCTGCGGCTCCTAAATTCAATCCCCCTACCAATAAAAGCTAAGAATCCATAAGCCTTCTTAACAACTTTATCCACTTGACTGCCTACTTTCAGGGATCTATTGACACATAAACCAAGATCCTTCTGTTCCTCAACACTATTAAGAGCCCTACCATTAGCCCTATACTCTACACATTTATTGTTCCTGCCAAAGTGCATTACCTCACACTTTTCCACATTAAACTCCATTTGCCACCTCTCGGCCCAGCTCTGCAACTTGTCCAAGTCACTCTGTAAACTAAAACACCCCTCTTCACTATCTACCACACCACCAACTTTAGTATCATCTGCAAATTTACTGATCCATCCCTCAATACCCTCATCCAGATCATTTATAAAAATTACAAACAGCAGGGGCCCCAAAACAGACCCCTGAGGCACACCACTCGTCACCGAACTCCACGATGAATATCTCCCATCAACCACCACCCTCTGTCTTCTATCTGCTAGCCAATTTCTAATCCAATTAGCTAAATCACCCTCTATTCCACAGATTTATAATGGCCAATCCACCAAACCTACACGTTTTAGGACACGAAAGGGCAATTTAGCATGGCCAATGCACCTAATCAGCGCATCTTTCAGACTGTGGGAGGAAACCGGAAACACCCAAAGGAAACCCAAGCGGATACGGGGATAACATGCAGACTCCACAGTGACAGTTATCCAATCGAACCCAGGCACCTGAAAGACAGCAATGCTAACCACTGTTCGTTGTGTAAAAGGTGCTATATCAATATAAATTGTTATTTTTGTGTCGAAGTCCAGTGCAGAAGGTCTGGCCTGCAACTTTTCCCATATCTAAACACAGATTGAGGCGTAAGACAGAGAGAGAGAGAGAGAGACAGACAGACCATAAAAAGCCCACAGCAGATGCACCTTTGCTAGAATCATAGAACCCTCCAGTGCAGAAAGAGGCCCTTCGGCCCATCAAGTCTGCACCAACACAATCCCACCCAGGCCCAATCCCCATATCCTACACATTTACCCACTAATCCCTCTAATCTACACACCCCAGGACGCTAAGGGGCGATTCTAGCACAGCCAATCAACCTAACCCACACATCTTTGGACTGTGGGAGGAAACCGGAGCAACCAGAGTAAACCCACACAGACACGAGGAGAATGTGCAAACTCCACACAAACAGTGACCCGAGCTGGGAATCGAACACAGGTCGCTGGAGCTGTGAAGCAGCAGTGCTAACCCATTGTGCCACCGTGGCGCCCAACAATCTGTGCTCTTAGCTCATCTAATAACTCTGAGATTGTTGAGCGACTGGATTTATTTTTAGTTGTATTTTTTAGATGTCTCAGGCATCCCATCAACTCCCACTCTATGTTCACCTGTGCAGAATTACCAGTTCCCTTCCGTCCAGGTCACAGAGCCACACAGAACCAAAGAAGCCCTTTGGCCCATCGAGACTGAACTGACAAAACTAGACTAGATCTCTACATTAATCCCATTCACCAGCACTTGGCCCATATTTCAAGTGCTCATCCTTTAAAGGTTGTGACGTTTCCTGCCTCGGTTACCTTCCCTGGCAGCGCATTCCAGATTCCCACCAGCTCTGGGTGAAAAATATTTTCCTCATGCCATTGTCACTCACCTTAAAATTATTCTTATTATTGACCCCTCACCCAAGGGAAATAGCTACTTCCTACTCATCCTGTCCATGCATCTCATGCACCTTAATCATGTTCCCCCTTTGCCATCTTTGCCTTAAGATCCCCCTTATTGATCACCCTGAATGATCTGAGTCTAAATCTCCAGTTACACTGTCATCCCTCTTGACTCCCTTTGCACCTTGACATGGTTGACCTCACTATTCTCCACGTCCATTCTCCATAACCTATCATTACAGTGTTATAACTCCAGCACTGACCCCATGTTCACCTCCAGAACCCACCATGTCCCCTAAGCCATTTAAATACAGGGAACCCGCTGCTTTGATATATCCTATATTTTTCTTTCGTAACTTTGAAACATTTCCCTATACCACTCTGTAATCCCTTGCTCAAATGAAAGAGTTTTTTTCCATGTCTTTCTTTATAGCTCTAACTTCAAGTAGCTGGCAGCATCTGTGATGGATGGCACGGTGGCACAGTGGTAAGCACTGCTGCTTCGCAGCGCCAGGGACACAGCCTCAGTTCCGGGTGCTCAGGTGACTGCTCGTGTGAAGTTTGCACCTTCCCTCTGTGTCTGTGTGGGTTTCCTCTGGGGGCTCTGATTTTCTCCCACACTCCAAAGATGAGCAGGTTAGGTTTGTTGGTCATTGCCCCTTTGTTAAATTGCCCCTTAGTGTCACAAGATGTACAGGTTAGGGGTATTGGCCATACTAAATTGTCCCTTAATGTCCAAGGATGTGCAGGTTAGGTGGATTGGCCATGCTAAATTGCCCCTTAGTGTCCAAGGATGTGCAGGTTAGGTGGATTGGCCATGCTAAATTGCCCCTTAGTGTCCAAGGATGTGCAGGTTAGGTGGATTGGCCATGCTAAATTGTCCCTTAGTGTCCAAGGATGTGCAGGTTAGGTGGATTGGCCATGCTAAATTGTCCCTTAGTGTCCAAGGATCTGCGGGTTAGGTAGATTGGCCATGCCAAATTGCCCCTTAGTGTCCAAGAATGTGCAGCTTAAGTGGATTGACCATGCTAAATTGCCCCTTAGTATCTAAAGATATATGGGTTAGGTGAATTGGCCAAACTTAATTGCCCCTTAGTGTCAGGGGGATTAACAGAGAAATGTACTGGTGTTACAGGGATGGGAGAAGGGTGGGATTGTTATCGGTGCAGGCTCAGTGGCTTCCTTCTGCACTGTAGAAATTCTAAGATTCTGTTGTATAACTTTGTGCTATACCCTCTCTCCATTATCTCAATAGCCCTTCGTTATTGTGAAGACCTTATTAATTAGGGTGTGAACTTGAAAAGTTTCACCTCAACTCCCCTGCAAATGTACAGCTTTGTAGACAGCTTAGCTCAACTGGATGCTTTTCAAGAAGTAGAGATGCCGGCATTGGACTGGGGTAAACACAGGAAGAACTGGTTGGACTTAAACCTGGTGTTGTGAGACTTCTTACTGCTTTTCAAGAAATCACTGCCTTTGTACCAATTTGATCTCAGTTGATACAATGGACCTTCTCCTCACTGCCTGTTATCTTCTAACCATTTACTCTTCCATCTCCCTCTGACTGTTTGGGGTCTATAACACACTCCCAGCGGGTCCTTGTTTGCTCATCACTTCAATCCATGTGGTCTCCTTTGAATGTTCCTTTCAGAAAATCATCACTCCTCACAGCTGTGATTGCTTCTTTAACCTATCTTTTAAATCCAAGCACCCATCCCTTCTTTGCTTGAATCCCTTGGGCCACATTTATGGCCACACCTGCCCATTCCCCGTGACCCACAATTGCTTTCCTGAACTCGCACCCCTGCCCACATCCTGTTGAGTCAGGCATGGTGTTGCGGCCCAGTCCTCTGCATTCTTCCTCAGAGGGACCATAACTCTCAGCAGTCTGGCCATCATTTCATTCCATGTAGCCAGTACTTGAAAATTGGAGAAGAGATTGGACAGGCTGAGATCATAGAAACATTGAAACATAGAAGATAGGAGCCCGCTCCACCATTCATCACGATCATGGCTAATCATCCAACTCAACAACCTAATCCTGCTTTCTCTCCATTATCTTTGATCCCATTCACCCCAGGATCATTCTCCTTAGAACAGAGAAACTGAGGGGTAGAATAGAATCGAATGCCAACACTGGTGAAGGAGGCCATTTGGCCCAGTAGCAAAGTGGGGCACAGTGGGTTAGCACTGCTGCTTCACAGCTCCAGCGACCTGGGTTCGATTCCCGGCTCAGGTCACTGTCTGTGTGGAGTTTGCACATTCTCCTCGTGTCTGCCTGGGATTCCTCCGGGTGCTCCGGTTTCCTCCAACAGTCCAAAGATGTGCGAGTTAGGTTGATTGGCCGTGCTAAAATTGCCCCTCAGTGTCCAGGGATGTGTAGGTTAGAGGGATTAGTGAGTAAATGTGTGGGGATATAGGGGAAGGGCCTGGGTGGGATTGTGATGGGTGCAGACTCAATGGGCCTTTTTCTGCACTGTAGGGTACTGTGTTCTAATGGTCTGCATCTATCACAGTCCTACCCAGGCTCTGTTTCCGTAACGCCACACATTTCACATGTACTAAATTATGAGGGGCTTCAATAGGATAGACAAGAAAGTTGTGGAATGGGATTTTCCATCTGCGCTTGTCCCAAGATCAGAAAGTCCTACCTGATTTCAACCTTCCGTGTCTAGCCTGCTACGATTCCTGGGGGGATGAGGGATGGAAAACTTCCATCCCTGATCTCCCTAGCTCAGGGGTCAATCAACAGAGGGCATAAATTTAATTTGATTGAAAGAAGGGGCATGAGGAGAAAGTTTCTCACCCAGCGATTGGTGGCCACCTGGAATTCACCGCCTAAGTTGGTAGTTGATGTTAAAAGAGTCAATTCATTTCGAGTCATAGAGGTTTACAACGTGGAAACAGGCCCTTCAGCCCTACTTGTCCATGCCACCCTTTTGTTTAAACCCCCAAGCTAATCCCACTTGCCCACATTTGGCCAATACCTCTCTACACCCACTTTACTCATGTAATTGTCTAAATGCTTCTTAAAAGACAAAATTGTACCCGTCTCTAGTACTACCTGTACTTAGTAGGTACCTGCATCTGTGTCTGAACTGCTAAAATCATGTAAGGCCACAAACCAGGTGATGGAAATGGGATTAAAATACATGGCTCGATTGTTTTTTCTCCTCTTCGAATGACACAGAATGGGCAGAATGGCCTCTTTCCGCACGCTACCCTCTCCACAGTTCTGTGGCTAGAAGTGAAATTGCAGTGCAAAATTCATTTCAAATCTGTTTGAAAATCTCTGCTGACATTTCAATGGTTGGACCATTTTTCACACCTAATGAATATCACAGCGACAGAAATTATTTTCTTAAAATTCCTGATTTTAGCAGATTAACCTCTGGCGCTTAATGAGATGTGTAACCATTTCTGGAAATAATCACCCAGTTTGAGATTGGGGGGGCGGGAAATCGGCTTTATTTGATGCAGAAAAAGAAATGAATTTCCATATTTGGTGTGACATAACAGGAAGGTGAGAAATGTCCCTTTAGTATCAGGGAATATATCTTTAATATTGGGGTTCGCAGTGAGAAATGTCGCTTTGTTGTCTGGATTGGGGGGCATGTCTTATGAGGATAGGTTGAGGGAGCTCGGTCTTTTCTCCCTGGAGAGACAAAGGATAAGAGGCAACCTGATAGAGGTTTATAAAATGTTGAGAGGTATAGATAGAGTGGATTCTCGGAGGCTATTTCCCCAGGGCTGAAATGGTCACTACGAGAGGACACAGGTTTAAGGTGCTGGGGGGCAAGTACAGAGGAGATGTTAGGGGTACGTTTTTCACTCAGAGGGTAGTGGGTGAAGGGAATCAGCTGCTGTCGGTGGTGGTGGAGGTGAACTCGCTGGGGTCTTTTAAGAGACTTCTGGATGAGTACATGGGATATAATAGGATTGAGGGTTCTAGATAGGCCTGGTAGGTAGGGATATGATCGGCGCAACTTGTGGGCCGAAAGGCCTGTTTGTGCTGTAGTGTTCTATGTTAATATCAGGATAAACTGCACGGAATATGCCTTTAATATCGGGGTTCGCAGTGAGAAATATCACTTTAATATCAGGGTAAACAATGTGAAATATCCCATTAATATCAGGAAAAACAGTAAAATATCCCTTGAATATCAGGAAAAGCACTGTTAAACACTCCTTCAAATACACAGTAAACGGTGCAAAATATACTTTTAATTTCAGGATAACTGGAATGAATTAACTCTTTAAGATCAAAGTAAAAATTGTGAAATTCCTCTTTATTGTCAGGATGTACTGTGTGAAATATCCCTTTAATGTCATGTTGTACAGTGAAAAAGAAACCTTTAATATCAGAGTAAATAGTGTGAAGTTTTCCTTTAATATCAGTATAAACACAATGAAATATCTTTTAATATCAGTATAAACAGAGTGAAATACCCCTTTAAACTCAAGGTAAACAGAATGAAATAGTGAAATACAGAGTGAAATACCACTTTAATATCAAGGTAAATTGAATGAAATATCCCTTTAATATCGGTATAAACAGAGTGAAATACCCCTTTAATGTCATGTTGTACAGTGAAAAAGAAACTGTTATTATCTGGGTAAATAGTGTGAAAAACCTTTTAATATCAGTGTAAACACAAGTAAATATCCTTTTAATATCATGTTATACAGTGAAAAATAAACCTTTAATATCAGAATAAACAGAGTGAAATATCCCTTTAAACTCAATGTAAACAGAATGAAATATTCCTCTAACATTAATATAAATTGAGCGAAATACCACTTTAATATCAAGATAAACTGTGAAATATC
The DNA here is from genome assembly GCA_024679065.1 of Sphyrna mokarran. Taxonomy (NCBI): domain Eukaryota; kingdom Metazoa; phylum Chordata; class Chondrichthyes; order Carcharhiniformes; family Carcharhinidae; genus Sphyrna; species Sphyrna mokarran. Next base: position 18,896,162 of record JAGIQG010000033.1, on the reverse strand, counting down.
TCTTTAATATCAGGATGAGCAGAGTGAAATACCCCTTTAATAATGGGTAAACAATTTGTTATAAATAATCTGGCACATCCTCCTTTAATCGCTGACAATTACCATGGCAAATTTCAGGTCATGGTGGAATTGTCGTTTTAGAATTTGCAAAGTTTAATTTTTGGAGATTAGTGTACATGTGTAAATTAATTATTATAGAACTTATTAAACAAATGAATTGTGCATACACCTAGATTTTTTTTTTGCTGACCTAATTCGTACTGGTTTAATTAGTCTGAACCAGATTTGCTTTAGCTATCCTGAACATTATAACTTCCCTGTGTTGAGTAATTCAGGTCCCCAGGCAGACTTCAAATGATTCAAATTGCTTCCTGTAGCCGTCACAAATCCAATCAATTGAGCTTTTGAGGAAACTGTATGAATCTCCTCTGTACATACTCCACATTAGACCAGCTATTCGCTGCCTCCTCTTCTGACAAGCTACGTTAAAAATAAAAAGGCTCTTTGATGTAGGTTCTGCCCTTGATAATACTTGGACAGCTAATTTTAATGAGTTTTGCATTTGCTGCACCTATCTCCGGTTTCTACTGAAACCTGCTCCAAAACAGGACCTGCCCACATTAGTTAAAACCAGGACTGCGTCTATTGGAAAATTGCTTGTGGGGTCTGTAGCTCTGGGACCCTTCACCATCCTATTGCAGTTTTCAAACTTGGTTTTATAGAATTATAGAATCTCTACAGTGCAGAAGAAGACCCATCAAGTCTGCACTGACCACAATGACACACACTGGCCCTATTCCCGTAACCCCACATATTTACCCTGCTAATCCCCCTGACACTAGGGCAATTTAGCATGGCCAATCTACTTAACTGCACATCTTTGGAGTGTGGGAGGAAACCGGAGCATGCCCACACAGACATGGGAAGAACGCACAAACACTACACAGACAATGACCCGATGGCGAGAATTGAACACAGGTCCCTGACACTGTGAGGCAGCAATGCTAGCCATTGTGCCATCTCTTCAAAAAGATTACTGAAATCAACAATTGCTCCAATTATTATGCAACGTTGGTGCTTTTAAACACCGTGATATTTCTTTTCAAACGGGCAGCACGGTGGCATAAAGGTTAGCAGGGACCAGTGATCTGCGTTCAATTCCCGGCTTGGGTCACTGGCTTTGTGGAATATACACATTCTCCCTGTGCATCTATGTGGGTTTCTTCTGGGTGCTCCGGTTTCCTTCCACACTCCAAAGATGTATAGCTAGGTGGATTGGCCGTGCTAAATTGCACTTAGTGTCAGGGGAACTAGCTTGGGTAAATACATGGGGATAAGGCCTGGGTGGGAATGTGGTCAGTGCAGAGTCGATGGGCCAAATGGCCTCCCTCTGCACTGTAGGGATTCTGTGATTATTTGATTTAATTTGATTTATGATTGACACATGTATTGGAAAACAGTGAAAAGTATTGTTTCTCGCAGACAAAGCATACCGTTCACAGAGTACGTAAGGAGAAAGAAAGGAGAGAGTGCAGAATGTAGTGTTACAGTCATAGTTAGAGAAAGATCAACTTAATATAATATTCTGATGGTAGCAGGGAAGAAGCTGTTCTTGAGTTGGTTAGTGTGTCTTCAGGCATTTGTATTTTTGTTCTGATGGAAGAAGATGGAAGAGAGAATATCCAGGGTGTGTGTTCCTTAATTGTGCTGGCTGCTTTACCGAAACAGCGGGAAATATAAGCGGGGTCAATGATTGGGAGGTTGGTTTGTGTGATGGACTGGGCTACATTCGCAGCCCTTTCTAGTTCCCCGAGGTCTTGTTCAGAGTAGGAACCATACCAAGCATTTGCAAATCATTTCAAATCTGTACCCCCAATTCTCAATCCTTTTACGAGGGGTAGCAGTTTCTCCCTGTCTGCTCCATCCAGCCCCCTCATGATTTTGAACATCTCTATCAAATCTCCTCTCAGCCTTCTTCCCTCCAAGGAGAACAGCCTCAACCTCTCCAATCTATCCTCATCACTGATGCTTCTCACCATTGGAAACATTCTTGTAAACCTCCCCTGCTCTCTCTCCATTGAGTTCACATCCTTCTCGATAGTGTGGCACCCACAATATTCCAGCTGAGGTCTAACTGGAGTCTTGTAAGAGTTCACCATGACCTTTTTTGATGGATTACACAATTCAGTACATCTGGCTGAAGACTATTTCAGACTCTTCAGCCTTATATATTGGCTATTGGATGTATTGGCTTTGGAGGGAGTACAGAGAAGGTTAACCAGGCTGATACCAGAGATGAGGGGGTTAGCTTATGAGGAGAGATTGAATAACTGGGCTGTACTCGTTAGAGTTTAGAAGACTGAGGGGGGATCTTATGGAGGCTTACAACATAATGAAGGGGCTGGACAGGGTAGAGGTGGATAGACTCTTCCTGCTTAGAAAGGATAGCAGAACTAGAGGGCACAGCCTCAAAATAAGGGGGGCAGTTTAGAATGGAGTTGAGGAGGAACTTCTTCACTCAAAATCTCTGGAATTCTCTGCCCATTGAAGTGGTGGAGGCTACCTCGCTGAATATATTTAAGTCACGGGTTTCTGATAGACAAGGGAATTAAGGGTTATGGGGAGAAAGCAGGAAAGTGGAACTGATCCACTTCAGATCAGCCATGATCTTATTGAATGGCGGGGCAGGCTCGAGGGGCTGGATGGCCGACTCCTGCTCCTATTTCTTATGTTCTTACCTTTTGTGCTGATGTGCTGGACTCCAGCATCACTGAGAATGGGGATATTTATGGAGCCTCCTCCTCTAGTTATTAGTTTAATTTTACACCAGTTGTTTAATTTCATGGCTGTAGATGGTTGATCGTACTGTCTCGACTGCTGACAGGTTTTTTAAACCTCACAGAGAATCATAGAATCCCTACAGTGCAGGAGGAGGCCTTTCAGCCCAATGAGTTTGTACTTACCCAGATCCTATCCCCATTTTTACCTCACTAATCCCCTTAACCTAAACATCTTGGTAACACTAAGGGACAATTCAGCATGGCTAATTCACCTAACTGCACATTTTTGGAGTGTGGCTGGAAACCGGAGCAGCCAGAGTGCAAAGCCCTGATCTGACCTGGTGGATGGGGGAGATGTTTGATTACTTCTTCCAGTCAGATTGGACTCAAAATGAGACGCTGCCAGACATTCGGAGTTTTTCCAGCGCCTTTTCTACTTAAACTGCCCGGTGATCTGTCAGAGAGTTGATTTTGTAGGCGTTATTTACTCTTGAATAAATAGTGACTTGTCTGAGACGCTGCGTCATTTTATAAAAATTAATTCACAGATGAGGTGACACGGTGGTTAGCACCGCTGCCTCACAGCGCCAGGGTCCCGGGTTCGATTCCCAGCCTCGGGTCACTGTCTGTGTGGAGTCTGCACATTCACCCCGTGTCTGCGTGGGTTTCCTCTGGGTACTCCAGTTTCCTCCCACAGTTCAAAGATGTGCGGGTTAGGTAGATTGGCCATGCTAAATTGACACAGTGGCAGGGGATTAGCGGAGTAAATATGTGCGGTTACAGGAATAAGGAGTGAGTGGTTGGTCCCTAGTCGATGGGTCGAATGGCCTTCTTCTACACAGCCGAGAATTTATGATGAAGTCGTCACTGTTTGTGCCAGTATTCATTGTTCCATCCCTAATGACAATATCATTGTCGATGATATTGACACATTTGTTTTATCCTTCAGGTACTTTGGTCCACCTTGTTGTCTAACGAGGGGCATAGACGTGATGGGTCGTGAGAGGGCTGCTCTTGGATCTTTTTCGAGAGTATCCTAGTGCTTCACGTCGTTAGTGTATGCTTGACCTGGACCATTTGATGGGCAACACGACAGCTCAGTGACTATCGCTGTGCTGTGCAGATACATGGATTTGGGCCTGTGTCTGTGGGAGTTTGCGCATTCTCCCCGTGCTTGCGTGGGTTTTCTCCGGGAGCTCTGATTTTCTTCCACATCCCAAAGATGTGCTCTTAGGCTGATTGGCAGAATAAATTCTTCCTAAATTGTCTCAATTGGTTCTAATGCATAGATCTTAAACACAGACAGGGATCACGGGTAGAGGTGGGAACATTGGGGTGGTGGCGCGGGCTCGTTGGGCCGAAGGGCCTGTTTCCTGTGCTTTTTTGTTCTTTATTCTTGTAATTGCTCTTGCGAGGCCACTTCAGGGTCACACGTCGGTTTGGGCATGGAGTCTGATGGAGTTCCCTAAAGGGCATTTGCATTGGGTTTTTACAACATTGGGTTTTTACAACATTGGTTTCAATGTCATTTATTGAATTCAAATTTCACCATCTGCCCTGGTGGGATTCGTGCCCAGGGTGTCACTGTGTGTCTCAGCATTAATAGCCCAGTGACTAGCCACTGTCTTTACTGTTGACAGGCTTTTCAAACCACACAGAGAATCATAAAATCCTTAGCGAGCAGGAGGAAGCCATTCAGCCCCAATGAGTCTGTACCTACTCTCCAAGAGTGCATCTTACCCAATATCCTATCCCCGTAATCCCACATATTTACTCTGCTAATCCCCCTAACCTAAACATCCTGGGAAACTAAGGGACAGTTTTAGCATGGCCAATCAACCTAACCTTTGGATTAAGAACAAAGAACAAAGAAAAAACAGCATGGGAAACAGGCCCTTCAGCCCAACGAGCCCGCGCCGCCACCCCAATGTTCCCACCTCTACCCATCATCCCTGCCTATGTTTATAGATCTCTGCATTGAAACCAAATTTGAGTCAATTTAGGGAGAATTTGTTCTGCCTATCAGCCTAAGAGCACATCCTTGGGATGTGGGAGGAAACCAGAGCACCCAGAGAAAACCCACCCAAGCATGGGGAGAATGCGCAAACTCCCACAGACACAGGCCCAAATCCATGTATCTGCACAGCACAGCGATAGTCACTGAGCTGTCATGTTGCCCATCAAATGGTCAAGGTCCAGGTTTCACTAACGACGTGAAACACTGGGTTCCTCTTCAAAAAAATTGTGGGAGGAATTATGGACTGTGAGCAGAAACTGGAGAACCTGGAGGAAACCCACACAGACACAAGGAGAATGTGCAAACTCCACACAGACAGTGACCTGAGCCGGGAATCGAACCGGGGTCCCTCGCTCTGTGAGGCAGCAGTGCTAATCACTGTGCCACCACGCTTCCCTTAGGTATGGGTGTATAGAATCATAGAACCCTACTGTGCAGAAAGGAGCCCTTTGGCCCAAAGAGCCTGTCCTATCCCCTTATCCCTGCATATTTTACCCACTAATCCCTGTAACCTAAGTACCTCAGGACACTAAGGGGCAATTTTAGCACGGCCAATCAACCTAACCCGCACATCTTTGGACTGTGGGAGGAAACTGGAGCACCCGAAGGAAAACCAAGCAGACACGAGGAGAATGTGCAAACTCTGATTAGGCAGTGACCCAAGCCAAGAATTGAACCTGGGTCCCTGGCTCTGTGAGGCAGCAGTACTAACCACTGTGCTACTGTGCCACCCTTATGTATGGGAATATAGTGACGGAGGAGGCACAGCCACTGACTTTTGTACAAGAAGGTGTTTGCCAGCTGTGATGAGATGAACGACTGCAAGGTGGATGCGTGAGTCTGGTTCTGGCATCATGCTGAAAGATACCATTCAAGTGAGAGGGCTGAAGGGAGTGTGATGGTGATAGGTGAGAAGGCAGGCAAGGGGGATAGATATTGTTCTCTGCAACTGTGACTGGGAGCTGAGGGGTTGTCTTTCCTGCCTGGTGGGAAAGAAAGGATAAGTCAACATGGTTTTATTTGGGAAATCCTGTAATTGGCGAGGATGCTCGATAAAGGGGAACCAGTAGATGTGGTATCCTGGATTTCCAAATTGCATTTGATAAGGTGCCACACAAAAGGTTGGTAGGCTAGATAAGCGTGCACGGAGTTAATTATTTTAGCATGGGCAGAGATTATTTCTAGTGATCAGGGAGTTTAAAACACGGGGACACAGTCCCTGATCAAAGGGCTGAGATGAGGAGAAAGTTCTCATCTTTCTCTCAAGCCAAGGGGTTGTGAATCTTTGGAATTTCTGACACAGAGGCAGGTGGATGGTCCATTGTTGGTATATGTAAGGCTGGGATAGAAGGAGTTTTTGTCTCTTAAGGAATTGGGAGATGGAAGGGAATTGGGTTAATATCCAAGATCAACCATGTTCGTATTAAGTTGCAGAACAGGTAGGTGACAGGTAAGTTTGGGCTGAGATTAGAAACAGGAGAGGAGAGGTCACCCTGTTGGGAGTCTTTTACAGACCTCCTAATAGTTCTAGAGAGGTTGAGGAAAGGATTGCGAAGTCAATTCTGATTAGGAGTGAAAGTAGTAGGGTAATTGTGATGGGGGACTTTAACTTTGCTACTATTGATTGGAATAGCTATAGCTCTAGCTCGTTAGAGGGGTCAGTTTTCGTACAGAGTGTGCAGGAAGTTTTTTTGACTCAGTATGTAGAGAGGCCAACTAGAGGTGAGGCTACATTGGATTTGGTGCTGGGCAATGAGCCAGACCAGGTGTTAGGCTTGGAAGTTAGTGAACATTATGGTGATAGTGACCACAATTCGGTTACGTTCACCTTAGTGATGGACAGGGATAGGCATGAAGCTGGGGGCTGTAGTTATAGCTGGGGGCAGGGTAATTATGAGGCCATCAGGAGAGAATTAGGGTGCATAGATTGGACTAGGGAACTACAGGGACTGGGAACATCTGGAATGTGGTGCTTATTCAAGGAGCAGCTGCTGCGAGTCCTTGATAAGTATGTCCCGGTCAGGCAGGGAGGAAATGGACGAGTAAGAGAGCCTTGGTGTACGAAAAAAGTTGATTTGCTGGTTAAGAAGAAAAAGGAGGCTTATGTTAGGATGAGGCTTGAAGGCTCAGATAGTGCAATGGATAGCTAGAGATTAGCCAGGAAGGAGGTAAAAAGTGAATTGAGGAGAGCTAAGAGGGGACACGAGAAGATGTTGGCTGATAGGATTAAGGAGAATCCTAAAGCTTTCTTTCGATATGTTAAGAATAGAAGATTGGTTTGGGCAAGATTAGGGCCAGTCATAGACAGCAGTGGGAAGTTGTGCGTGGAGCCTGAAGAGATTGGTGAGGCACTGAATAAATATTTCTCTTCGGTATTCACGCAGAGTGCTGGAAATGTAGCTATGGAGAACACTGAGGTACAGGGTTGCAATTTGGGAAGTATTGTAGTAGATAGGGAGGATGTGCTAGAAATTCTCGAGGGTTTGAAGTTGGATAAGTCCCCTGGGCCGGACGGGATTTACCCTAGGATTCTCTGGGAGGCAAGAGAGGAGATTGCAGAGCCTCTGGCTCTGATCTTCAGGTCCTCGGTGGTTACGGGTGTGGTGCCGGAGGACTGGAGGATGGCGAATGTGGTCCCATTGTTTAAGAAGGGGAAGAGAGACCTTCCTGGGAATTATAGGCCAGTGAGTCTTCCTTCTGTGGTGGGCAAGGTATTGGAGAGAATTATTAGGGATAGGATTTATAGTTATTTAGAGAGAAATGAATTGATTGGGGATAGTCAGCATGGTTTCGTGAAGGGTAAGTCATGCCTTACTAACCTCATTGAGTTTTTTGAGAAAGTGACCAGAGAGGTGGATGGGGGTAAGGCGGTTGATGTAGTATATATGGACTTTAGTAAGGCGTTTGATAAGGTGGCCCATGGAAGACTTCTACAAAAAATGCAGATGTGTGGAATAGAGGGTGATTTAGCTAATTGGATTAGGAATTGGCTGGCAGATAGAAGACAGAGGGTGGTGGTTGATGGGAGCTATTCATCGTGGAGTTCGGTGACGAGTGGTGTGCCTCAGGGGTCTGTTTTGGGGCCCCTGCTTTTTGTAATTTTTATAAATGATCTGGATGAGGGTATTGAGGGATGGATCAGTAAATTTGCAGATGATACTAAAGTTGGTGGAGTGGTAGATAGTGAAGAGAGGTGTTTTAGTTTACAGAGTGACTTGGACAAGTTGCAGAGCTGGGCCGAGAGGTGGCAAATGGAGTTTAATGTGGAAAAGTGTGAGGTAATGCACTTTGGCAGGAATAATAAAGGGGTAGAGTATAGGGCTAATGGTAGGATTCTTAATAGTGTTGATGAACAGAGGGATCTTGGTGTGTATGTGCATAGATCCCTGAAAGTAGGCAGTCAAGTCGAGAAGGTTGTTAAGAAGGCATAGGGAGTCTTAGCTTTTATTGGTAGGGGGATTGAATTTCGGAGCCGCAACGTCATGTTGCAACTGTACAAAACTCTAGTGCGGACGCACTTGGAGTATTGTGTGCAGTTCTGGTCCCCACATTATAAGAAAGATTGGAGGCATTGGAGAGGGTACAGAGGAGGTTTACCAGGATGTTGCCTGGTATGGAGGGCAGGTCCTATGAAGAGAGGTTGAAGGATTTGAGGTTGTTTTTCGTTAGAAAGGAGGCGGCTAAGAGGGGATCTTATTGAAGCATATAAGATGATTAGAGGTTTAGATAGGGTGGACAGTGATAGCCTTTTTCCTATGATGGAGAAAGCTAGCACGAGGGGACACAACTTTAAATTAAGGGGTATGAGTTATAGGACGGATATCAGAGGTAGGTTCTTTACTCAAAGAGTGATTAGGGCGTGGAATGCCCTGCCTGCAGCTGTTGTAGATGCGCCAAGTTTGGTGGCGTTTAAGAGGTTAATTGATAAGTATATGGAAGAGAAGGGAATGGTTTAGTTTGGAGGGGCATTGCTTTTTATTTTGGTCGGCACAACATCGAAGGCCGAAGGGCCTGTTCTGTGC